>JAUEJL010005185.1:0-10282 GCA_032274825.1 Drosophyllum lusitanicum | reverse complement strand
ATGACGGCTGTGTTTTGAATTAATTACATGTTTGCCACAATTAATATAAACCTTTGATTAATTATGATCAATGGCTACAAACGGTTCTCGCGGTTCTCGTAATAAAACTGGTTCTCAAATGAACCCTCCACTATATATATACGTGTGTGTGTGTCTGATTTTTTTTTTTAAAAGACCTTGTAAATTATGACAACTAATAATGAATAAAAGTAAGGCCTCAAATTAATGATATTATTGCCTTTAAAAAAGTAATATTACCGTTAAGTTCTGTTCAAATCTATCAAATTAAATACAAAAGAAATTAATAATGATACATTTAATTATAATATCTGACTTAATTTTTATTTTTTTTAACCTTTTATCATTATTTAAAAATGGAGAATGTTAACTATAGTCCTGAACAAGAATAAAGAAGGTACTTTTAGTTTTTAATCATAATTAACTTTTAAAATTTACATCCTTACCTTTTAATTAGTTTTTAACTTTTCATACATAAAACAAGATTTTTATTTTTAAAAACTAAAAATACATTTATTTTAGCATTCTCCATTTTTAAATGTTGTTAAAAGTTTTAAAATATAAAAATTTATAAATATAATAAGTACGTGATAGATTATTTTTAAGTTTTGTTCTATTATATTTATACAAAATGGATTTTTTCTATTAGGTTTTTATGGAGTGCGAGCTTTTGACTATCGTGTACGTGGTCTAACTGGTATTACACGTGACTGCTTTTGAAAACAATCTCCTAACCAACCCTTGATTAAGGGTGATGATATGTGCACAATATTTTTTGTCATACCAAACAAAAATTGGTTGTTTGGACCATTATACCCTTGAATTTATGGATAAAAATAAAAAATTGTGGATAAATTTTTTTCGTTATGATTATGTATGTTAAAAAGTTATTATGCATTACCATTAATTAATGCCCTCAAGATCTGATTCCTTAACCTTTCTTTCGAGGAACAAGTGAATCATTCAGTAATCGAAGACTTATAGCGTAGTAGTATTGGTCCTATTGGAGTAGTTTAAATTTGGTGTTACTAATGGTTTAATGTCATAAATTTGAGTCTCGTCGTAAATAAATTTGATATAAATTTAAAAGTCGTTTAAAAAAAATAAAAAATAACTATTCAGCAGAGTACAAGATGATGATTTTTTAAGTTTTTTCTATATTGTAAATACTTCGAATATCTAATTAACTTAAAAACAACTCCTTCAATCATGCCGCTAACAACTTTCTCTCTCTAAAACTACACATACTCTCTCTCTCACACACACTGTGAACACCACCAACCTGCAAAACCAGGCCCTGCTCTCGAGGAAAAGTGAAATTCTCATCTTTAGTCGGTGGATTTTGCGCAGAAGCCTCTAATTTGCTGCATTTCGATTCAATTTTATATACATACACACATTTATACTTGCATTTTTTGTATTTATCTTATTCTTCAATCGCATTTGCGTAACTGATCAGTTGACACGTCAAGCTCATCGGTGTCACCACCGCACCAACAACAAAGACGAAGAATTCCGGAATCTTTTCTGATAGAGTTCTGTTTTAATGGCGAACCGCGGATATAAATTGCGTATCCTTTGTTAGTTTTTGATGCAATTTCAACATTTTTACTTGATTTTGGCCGGTGATTTGTTTTACTTGTTTGGAAAAGGGATAAATCGTCATAATCTCATTTCTGTTCATGTATTCAAGTTGAGACAGTAGATCTTTACTTCTTTTTCTCTCGTTTTGTGTTCTTTTCAATGAACATCAGCTGAATTAGTGCGTTGTACCCCAATTTTCTTCCAATTTTATTTGGGGTATTAGTGTTTTCTTAGAACTTTAGAGGAAATTGCTGTTTTGCGATTTAATCGTATACTGATGGTTAATATATGCTGGGGCACCCCAGCGTAAGCAATGCATTGTTAGTTTGTTTTGATGGTTTTGTTCTGCTTTTCTCCTTATTTGGGGAATCAAGATTGATTGCCTTGAAATCTGATTTCTGTTACTGTAGAATTTACTTGTAAATATATTAAGATTTTGATGATTCTGTCTACAAGTTCTACTAGAAAAAAACATATAGTCTAGGATTATCTTTAGATTCAAGAAAAGCAACTAAACTTGGAAATTTTGATGGAAATACAACTTTAAGCATCCAATCATTCAAATTGTATGGTTTTTATTTAAAGGGATTGGAGTATATGAGGATTGATTTGTTAAATGGCTAACTACATGGTGTTTGTTATTTCTTGACTCAATTAAATATAGAGGAGTTTGTGGCACATTCTGCGAATGTAAACTGCATCAAAATTGGAAAGAAGACACGTCGACGCTTTATTACAGGAGGTGATGATGAGCTTGTGAATCTTTGGTCAATCGGGAAACCAACATCGATTACGGTCAGTAGTCACTGCCAAATTTTGTAATGAGATTTCCTCAAACAACTTAACTCAAACCAATGCTTATTAAAGGCCCTTTACACTTGAATATAGAAATACTAAGTCATTATTTACTGTTCCGAGGTATCATGTGTAGGCTTTTGAACTTGAACATTGCATTTGATGTCAATTTATCTTGGCTCATCTACTAGTGCACTGACTAGTTTAAAAATAAAATAAAACACACTTAGGGTGCATGGGGTACACAAATTTCATAGGAATTGGGTAGAATTGAAATTTAAGATGAAGTGGACGGAATTGAAATTTATGAATTTGCATATGACATGGAATTGGTATTTGTTTGAATTGGAATTTCTTGAATTTGAAATCTGTCATGAGTTTGGTTGATCGAATGAAATGGACTTTAGTTTTCATTACTTGACATAATATTGTATGGGTTATAAGTTTATCAAAGGAATTGAAATGTAAATATCGATACCTTCAATTTCTTATAATTTTATAAGGGCAAATTACATGAAAATACAATGAACTTTGCCTTAGTTACCATTGCATAAAACCAACTTTTTAAAGAAAAAAAAAACAAGAAACCTTATTAACTTACCATTTTATGCAAACCATTTTTTACTGACTCATTTTTTAACCATTGTATACAATGAACTTTTTATAAATATCTCAATTTTATAAAATTTTAATCGTTATAATTTTTCAAATTTTTATAAATCGTTCAATTTTATAACTTTTATATAAACCTTTAGTTAATCTTTTATTCTTTTCAACTTCTTAAATTCTTTAAAGTTTATAGAATATACAATTTTTTCTAAATATTTGTTTCATTGTTAACAAATGTTATATAATTTTGTTTAATTTATTGAATGTTTGAATGTCATAAAGATTTGTAAAAAGAGATGGAACTTTTATTTGTTTGAAGGGTCTTTGTAAATTTTATAAATTTTACATATGATTTTCTGTGTGGTATGATTGGCAGTCCTAACATCAATATGTAAATTTCCATTCGAATAGCTAAATATAAAAGATATATATGATGTTTTTAATGCCTTCAATTATATTCTTATATGATTGTTTCCTTTGTTGTATGGGCCAGAGCCTAAGTGGCCACACTAGCCCTATAGAATCTGTAGCTTTTGATTCAACTGAAATTCTAGTGGCTGCTGGTGCTTCGTCTGGTGTGATAAAGCTCTGGGATCTTGAAGAGACAAAAGGTAAATTCATATTTGTAAATGAAAAACTTCATATGGTCTGTTAAATTATGGATGGTGGTAAAATAGAGAGTTGATAATAATTACCTTAAGGCTGAAGTGGTTTTTTCTTGATTTAATATTGTTTTTTCTTTAAGTGCAGTGGTTCGAACACTTAACGGACACCGTTCTTATTGCACTGGTGTGGAGTTCCATCCTTTTGGTGAGTTTTTTGCATCAGGTTCCATGGACACTAATTTGAAGATATGGGATATTCGAAAGAAAGAATGTATTCATACATATAAGGGTCATAAACGAGCAATTAGTACGATCAGATTTACCCCTGATGGTCGTTGGGTGGTGTCTGGGGGACTTGATAATGTTGTCAAGGTATGACCATTTTATTATACTTTATGAAAATCAATTTAGCTATGTTTTTTACTGTTGAGTGTTGGATAGATATGGGATTTAACCGCTGGAAAGCTTTTGCATGAGTTCAAGTTTCATGAAGGGCACATTAGATCAATGGATTTTCATCCTCTTGAGTTTCTTTTAGCCACAGGTTTGTATCCAAATGGAAGGTCCATGGCTTCTATTTCCTGTTTTTTTATATTTTTTAATTTTCAAGTGTGTTCTTACATCTGGTTAATATTATATCAATCATATGAGTTATGTATCCTTTAAATGCATGTCATGTGCACCACTACTTAAACAAGTGTATAACATAAAATTGTTTTTACCCCTTTGAGTGGAAATTTTTACTAACACGAATACTTATCCCAGGTTCATCAGACGGAACTGTAAAATTTTGGGATTTGGAAACCTTTGAATTAATTGGATCAACTCAACCTGAGGTATCAGTGGTTTCTGCACCCCCTTTTGTTATTCATACTTGCGAGGCCTTTTTTTTTATTCACTTTTTTTGCTCTCATTGTCTAGGGAACAGGAGTGCGCTCAATTACCTTTCATCCAGATGGAAGAACACTCTTTTGTGGGTTAGACAGCAGTTTAAAGGTTTTTATTTCAACTAATATTTATGGTTTGCTTTCCGAAATTTGGTCTCACTTTTGCATTCTATTTTAATTTAAGGTATATTCATGGGAGCCTGTAAATTGTCATGATGCTATTGACATAAGATGGCCAACATTAGGTGACCTCTGTATTGATGATGGGAAACTTGTAGGCTGTTCATATTATCAAAATTCTATAGGAGTTTGGGCAGCAGATGTTTCAGTAAGCATCTTCATTTTCTTCCCAGATTAGAATTTTATGAGTCTAAATTTTTTTCATTATTTAGTATTAGTTTTTTCAAATAAATAAATAATAGTAATAAATGCTTACTTATCTACTTTGTGTTTGTGAAGCAAATTGAACCATATAGGCATAGCATGTCAGTCAAAGGAGATACTTGTGTGGAACCAAAATCTGAGACTCCCATAAGGTCCTTTACACCTCCAAATGATGATACAAAGGATATCAAGAATATATATGTGGACAGTAAGTTATTGTTTTAGTCAAATTTTTATTTAGTTATTAATCAGTTACCTACCTAGATGTGTGGACTGCTTTAGCTTACATAGTTTTCTTTCTTCTTTTTTTTGAGTATTTGCATTAGGTAAAAGAAAAAAGTTACATAAGTTTTGACCTGGATGATTGTTTCCTAGTTTCCTATTACAAGTTTACAACACGCCCCGGATCTTTGTTAGTTAGCCTATTATTTGTATAGTTGTTCCAGCCCAATTGTAATGATGAGCTTATGGAGTTATGGTCCTTTAGGGTTTCTCTTGCCACTACTTGCTGCCACCTGCCATGTGTGGTTTAGACCGTCATTGGCCACCAGCAATTGCCACATCATTCCTTGCATGGCCTCTATGGTTGCTGACTGACTGCTGCCTTGCCACCATTCGGTTTTCCTTATTTTTTGCTCAGTGTTCTTTTTTCTTGTATCAACATCCGTATATTGTTCTTGTGGTTCATGTCCGTCTCTAATTCCCGGTGCCTTTCTTTTTCAAAGTTGTCCTTAGGCACCAGTGTTGTCCATCAAACATGGCAACAGCCTTTTCTTTTCATTTTTGTCTTCTTTCTTTTTTCTTTGTTGTGAGCTCTACTCAAATTGTTGCCTCCACCATTTGTTCCCCCTGACTTGTATTACCATAAAAAAAATTAGGCTTTCTGTTTTTTTTTTAATTCATTTTGACTATGCACAGCTGATCATGTTGCTGATGCTATGAGTCGTGTGTTGCTTCTCTTTGTCACCAACCCCATTCGATCCCTCATTCCCTCGTTTTCCATTTCATGTGTTATCATTTTTCTTTTATTATGGCATGCGGCCCTTGTTGATCCATCTACTGTGACTTCCTTCCGCAGCCATGTCGTGTATCTCCTCTTGTGCATCCTACTTTAGATCCACCTGCAGATCTGCTACCATGTTTTAGTTTTTCTTTTCTTCTTTTCATATGGATCTATGCCTTCTGTTGTCACCCATCACTGCCATTACCATCCTCTGCATCATTATGTGTTTTGCATTAGTGCTCCTCATTTTGTTTAGGGTTTCGCTACACTTTGTTGACCACAGTCATATCCCGACTATGATCTCACTGCATGATCACGACGTACAGAGCTTTGACTCCCAGCTATGTTTTGGCCCATGGCTTGACCTCACCCCTGTTCTTGGCAATAGGGCTCGACTGTGGAACTGCTCTTTGGCTTGGTCTCTTTCTCCCAGGCCCGATTTACTTTCACTGCAGAAGTGTGACAGTTTTCTGGCTGCTATCGGACATTGTTCCATTTAACATGAAGATGACCCGCATTGCCAGGCCAGTTTGAGCGTGAAGTATGTTAGCGTATTCTTTGTATAGTTGGCCCTACCCAATTGTACAAATAGGCTTACCGTCCTTTATGTATAGTGTGTGAAATTATTCTTACCTATAGTCTATATACATATATTGTTGTAAAATTACAGTTATCCTTGCGAGGTTTTAAAATTTTACAATATTGAGTTGGGAGGGTGGAGTGTATGAAAATGTTAGTTTCTTTTGTTTCTTAGTTTTATTGTTTATTTTATGTTACGGTTATTCACTATTTTATATAAAGCTGCAGGCATAACTCTGGTGGGTTTTAAGAAAGAAAGATATCTATCCAAGAATATAAACATAGCAAGTACCAAAGAGACTGGTATTTTACGGAAGTATAAGCCTCTTCCTGATGCTAAAAACATTGAGCAACATAATTCCTCTGACACAAAAGATTTGGTCACTTCAGGGCGGGAAGTAGTTGCAAATGGTGATGACGCTAACGATTCATCTTCAAAGGAGAAGACTCCAACATCTACTTGTGCTGTTAAATATGTTAACGGAGGTAGCAATTTAAATGTTATATGCCTTGTTGAAAAAGATTAAGTGGTTTATAACATTTTTGCTCTTTTCATTGCAGTGGCAGTTGTGAATGGAAGGACCCGTAGTCTGGTTGAGAAATTTGAAAAAAGAGAAAATTTAGATACCACAACTACTGAAAATGATAGTATGCCTACCACCACCGTACAACAGTCCATTAATGTGGTAACAACTATACCTGATATTATTATGCCTTGTGTGCAACCTGTGGCTAAAACATCATCCCAGATACCATTAGAGACCCTTGATTTAGTTACTTCCAGCGCAATAGCTGCAGCTAAATCGTCCAACATGCTGGTTAAAACAAATGATTCATATCCTGATTTAGATTCAAACAAAGCTAATTCGTCGTATCCTGTTTTGGTAGTACAAACACCCAAAACTAAGGCCTCTCCAGTACAGAGATCTGTTGCTTCTTCCCATCGTGTAATATCCAAAAATGTTAAGTCATCTCCGATGCTGGTAGCACGGAGATCTAGAACTTCATCTGTACCGACAATGAAGGTAGGTTTTAGTATGTATGTATGTATGCGTTTGAGGTTTTGATGTTTATTATCTGTTTAATCACATGAATTCTGTATTATATAAAGTCATAAAGATTTACCTTTGGCAACTGGCAGGAGGATTATTCACAAACAACAGGGAGAGATCTGATTTCGAAGAATGATGATGATGATGTTGCTCAAGTTTTGATGACAGATCATGATTCGTTTTTAACTACTCTTCGATCTCGCCTTACAAAGCTCCAGGTAGCTTCCAGTATTTACTATCCTAGAATTCCAACAATTATTCATCTTTCGCATTCTTGTATATGTCTTCTGTTAGTCTAATAAATCTTATGAAACTTGACATGTATTTACAATTTCATTCTTTTGGTGAAAGAGATAGTTCCTATGACTTTCAGGTGGTACGGCATTTTTGGCAGCGAAATGACATGAGGGGTGCTATTAATGCCATGCACAAGTTACCAGATCATGCTGTGGGTGTTCCTTTTGATTTTTGGAGTTCTACTTTGTTATTTAGCTAAAATTCTAAATTTCATGTTTAGCGGCTGACATATAATTTTGTACATATCCAGGTACAAGCAGATGTAATTGGCGTTATGCTGGAAAACATCAAGTCTTTGACATTAGATCTGTTTTCTTGCTTGCTGCCTCTTCTTTTGGGTTTACTCGATAGTGAGACAGAGAGGTGAGTATATGTGAAACTATAATACTGGAAAATGATGTTGCATTGTTGCTTGATATTTGTATTGAATATTTATACATATTTACAGGCATGTAAACGTGTCACTAGAATTGTTATTGAAGCTTGTAGCAGTGTTTGGGCCAGTGATTAACTCGACAATCTCAGCACCTCCAGGTGTAGGTATCGATCTTCATGCAGAGAAAAGGTATGTTTTTGTGATTCCTTTTTATTTTCTGTAGTTAGTGAAAGAATTCAACTCTATCCTACGACTATCCAGCTTATGAGATGTGTAAAAACTTGATGCAGACGTGAAAGCTGCAATGAGTGCCATGTCCTGCTCCAACAGATTCATAAATTTCTACCAAATGTTATACGGTAATCTCCCATCCTTAGGGAAAAAATTAAAGAAAAAAGAAAAAGATATTGCTAGTCGAACAACAGTGCAGTTTACAGCGATTTCTTTTTCCTTGTAGGCGGGGTGGTTTAACAGCAAGAAGTGCTCAAGAACTAAACCTTATGCTTCATCAGTCATGATCAGTTTGATCCTAAGGAACACCTGTGATTGACACCCAACAAGCCAAGTACAAATTAACAAGTAAATATAAATATATAAAAAAAATAAAAATCCTTTGAAGCACTTCACAGTTTTTGTTTTTGGATTCTTCCCCTCCAGCAATACATTGAACCATTTTCAGTCAGCAAAATAATCTTTTGGCCCTGCAGGGCCTAGAGTGTTTGTTTTAGTTTATTATGGGCTTATTTGTTCGACTTATATTTCATAAGTCTATTTTTTCAACTTATTTTTAATAAGATCAGCTTATTTTCTTAATTCAAGCATAGAGCTTGTATGTTAGAAAATAAGCTGAAGAAATGGGCTTATTGGAAATAAGCCGGGCTCATAAACCCGTAAGCTAAACGAACACATGAACCGTTTATTTTCACATCTTCGCCTTTTGTCAAATAGTTTCCAATGTAATAATTGTAGTCAAATGTATCTTTTATGTGAAAAAAGAAAATAAAGAAAATAGATACCGTATAGAACACATATTGCAGCAGCAACTATTCCATGCAAGATTCAGATCGATGTTGCTCGAGATTTGTATGTTAAATATTGATCACTTGATCTTTTGTCAACGAGAGATGATTCGTTCATTGCCGAAATTCTCTATACACCACCAACTCGTGCTTTTGAGGTGTTATACGTGTATTTTACTCAAATTGTACATGTTTGAGTTTCAAAATTTTGATGTTATACAAATCACCTTGACACCTTCTTTTGTCAAGACAAGCATGCTGCATATGTAATCTCTTTGTTCAGATGTGTTCGAAGCCATAGATGGCAAAAGAAGGGAACCATAGATGGCAAGCTGTAAATGCTTAAACTTTTAAAAGCTATATACATAATCTTTTATTATACATATATTAGTAGTCTTATACACCGTAAAATGTTTAAAATTTACATCAACCATCCCCATATTTATTGATGGGGTACTATACTAGTTCTTTTTAGGGTCAATAATGGTTTAATCATTAAAGTTTTATTTCAGTTTTAGTTCTGTTTGGTTTAATCATTAAAGTTTTTTTTTAAATGGTTTTCTCATTAAGTTTGAATTTGTTATGATTTAATTCTCAAAGTTACATTTTCTTTTTTCAAATGATTTAACCCTTATACTTTAAAAAAATGGTTTAAGTTTAACCCTCTATGATTTGTTAACTTTTTAATAAAACTAAAAAGGTGAATAATGGTTCAACCATCAAAGTTTTTCATCAATTTTTTTTCTAAATGATTTTACCATAAAGTTTTAAATTTGTTATGATTTAAACTTCAAAGTTTTTTTCAAATGGTTTAAACTTTCACTTAAGTTTTGTATGGTTTTTGATTTTACCCTCTCTACTTGATTAAGCATTTTAGGGGGCGTTTGGTTCGTAGATTTTTTTAATAGGATTTGCATTCTGTCAAAGGATTTGCATTTCGCAGGATTTGTATTTGGTAGGATTGTGAATCTAGTCCTGTGTTTGGTTGATAAGATCTGTCAGGATTTGCATTCCTGAAATCCTGTTTGTTTTGTAAATCAATCAAAGGATTTGGATTGTTTCTGTGACAAATGA
>JAUEJL010005174.1:0-10282 GCA_032274825.1 Drosophyllum lusitanicum | reverse complement strand
TAGCAACGGTTCAGGTTTCAGATAACTATCTTGAGATACATTTATTCTGGTCTGGAAAAGGGACTTGCTGTGTACCTAATCAAGGGACTTTTGGACCTCTTGTTTCTGCAATCAGTGCCACCCCAAGTAAAATTTCTTTCTCAAAGTTAGTTGCTTAAGTTTGAATTCTTGATATTTGACAACTGATACTCTTTGCTGATTTTTGTAGACTTTACCCCCACTGTGAGCAACACTCCACCTTCTACGAAGGAGAACAGGACCGGTTTGATTGTAGGGATTGTTATTCCTGTTGCTGTTGTAAGCATTCTGTCACTAATAGCTCTATATATTTTTCGCCAGCGAAGGAAAAGGCAGGATACCTTTGACAATTATGAAGGTAGTTTTTCTAGATCTTTCTTTATGATATAGAAAGAAAAATGTATTCCCTAGTTCTATTTTCATCTTATTGCCGGAAGCACGTTCATTTTTATTCTTGTATGGTTACATAATCAGCATCGCATGTGTAATATACTGAAGACAATCTAAAGGTACCTACTCAAAGAGTTTAACGAAAGTTATTTGCCCTTTACATTAACATGCAAGTTTCAGGTACTGGCATGAAATCGAATTTTGTAATCTTAAAACGAACTGCCTAAGATAAGCGTTCGGCAGTAAACTTAAATACAAGATATTTAGCATTTGCATGCTAATGACTTAAAGATCTGATCAATAGGAATCGGATCGGCTAATGATCTGATCTCACCCATGATCCAGCTGAATGGATTGTAATCGCATGACCCAACTAATCTAAATAGATGGATCATGAACCAAATTGACCACCTAATATTCGTTCTTGTTGGAACTCCCATTGACCCATTCCCACCTACAATGCTGCTTCCTCCCTCTTTCTTGTATTGTGATGATCATGCTTTTCCCAGAACCTTACATGAGCTTGAACACAATCTGATGACATGGTTCTGAATCCCAACTAAACCGTTCTGGTTCTTATTTTATTAATATGGCAGAAAAACATGTCTTGTGTATCTATAATTCCAAATTTCTCAGGAATCCATCTGTTAACATACTCACATGCTTTTTCTCTGATGTGCAGAGTTCCTTGGAATTGATGCCAGACCAAATACATTTAGTTATGAAGAACTTAGAGCTGCAACAGATGATTTTAGTCCTGCAAATAAGCTTGGTGAGGGAGGTTTTGGACCTGTTTACAAGGTAGCTTATACTTTTGATGATGAATCTTTTTTAAATACTTAAAGGCAAACTTGACCTTGATTAGTTAGCTGCTGATAAGTTCTTCCCTCGTATGGAAAACAGGGAACCCTTGAAGATGCTAGAGTTATAGCTGTTAAGCAACTCTCCATAGCCTCCCACCAGGGCAAAAGTCAATTTATGGCTGAAATTGCAACAATATCTGCTGTCCAACACCGCAACCTTGTCAAATTGTATGGATGCTGCATTGACGGTGTGAAACGACTTCTTGTTTACGAGTATCATGAGAACAAGAGCCTTGATCAGGCATTATTCGGTAAGTTGTGGCCTATTGCTAAAGGTGGCAATTTCGACCTGTTACTTATTAATGGGTTGATTTGCGATGTTTTTCTTTATCTCAAAAGGGTCGAATCTAAAAATTTTAGCTGACAGAGAAATGGGTCAAATTGGTTGAAAATAGCCCAAAGTTTGTTCTTAATGCATAATTGCATACAACCTCCTAAATGGTTTTATTAAAAAATTTAGATTTAGATTATTATTATTATATCACTATTGTTTTAGTAATCTTAATTGTTAGATCCATTATTTCTAATAAAAACTATTAAATGGTAAAAGGTGCTAGCGGGCCAAACCGGTTCGATCTGTACATAACGGCCTGTTTAAACCTCAATGTGATCCAACTCGCCTGAGCTGACCATGTGTCCACCTGTACTTATTACATTTCTAAGTACATCTTTACACATGAATTGTAGAGTATAATACTATAATGTTATATTTGGGGTCTGTGTTGCAGGAGAGAACAGCTTATCTCTTAATTGGTCCACCCGATTTGAAATATGCCTGGGAATAGCACGTGGTCTTGCATATTTGCATGAGGAATCTCGCATACGGGTTGTCCACCGAGATGTTAAAGCTAGCAATGTTCTACTTGATTCTGAACTAAACCCCAAGATATCAGATTTTGGCTTGGCAAAACTTTATGATGACAAGAAAACACACATGAGTACTCGTGTTGCGGGCACAGTGTAAGATTGATATGTAGTTGTCTTTTGGTGGTGAATACTTGATGTAAGAGGTGGCATTTTCAGCCCAATTACTTGTAAATGGGTTCTGGGTTGTGTTTATATCCTAAACAGATCAAATAAAAGGAGCTAAACCCAAAAGTGGTCAAACTGGCCAAAAGTCTCCAAAGTGTTCTTTGAGTCTATACAACCTCATGAACTGCTTTATTCAAAAAATTAAACCATTGTTGTAATAATGAAAATTTTGAGATCATATTTAACGCATTAATTGGTCAAAGGAAAAAAAAAGACAAAAAGTGTTTGCTGGTCAATCAACCTAACTTGACCCGGTTCAAGTAAAGTTACTACCCAACCCACTATATCCACCCATTTTGTCATCTGTACTTGATGTTCTTGAACTTTTACTGATTTGAGTAACAATAGCTTGATAATGTGTATTAATGGGTTCACTATGTAGTGGGTATCTTGCACCAGAGTATGCAATGCGTGGACACCTTACAGAAAAGGCTGATGTGTTTGGGTTTGGAGTTGTAGCTCTAGAGATTGTTAGTGGAAGATCTAATTCTGATTCAAGTTTGGAAGATGAGAAGATATATCTTCTTGAATGGGTATGCTTCATCTTCTTCTTACATTAATCCCTCTAAATTATCTTCTAAAAGGGGGATAATATATGTGATATACCACCCAAGTATTTTAATTTTTATATCAAGGCCCACCATATGTCTTTTGTTTCTTACCAATTCTGGCAAACAACTTGTCAGCTAATGAACAATCCACCCAACTAGTTCATGTGCAAGAGCTACAAGCTTGAGGAAGACATGAGCTACTTGGCGAGAGTTGTTCATCATTTGACATGTTTTTGACTATATTGAATCAGATAATGTAACTTTTTCTAAACATATATCGTACATTGATTAGTATGAAGTTCAAAAAGGCACACAACTATGTTGGCGGGTCAACCCTACTTATTTTGACCCGCATGTGAAAATGGCTCATTTTGACAAGAACCTGTTTCTACCTATAACCCAATCCTTCTATTTCATTGATTACGTACTAAACGCAAAACTCCATCTATTTGATTCCTTTGGTATGATCTTAGGCGTGGAACCTACATGAAGCTAATAACGAACTTGAGTTGGTGGACGAAGTATTGTCTGAATTTGATGCGAATGAAGTAAGAAGAGTGATGAAAGTCGCCCTTTTGTGCACCCAAACCTCACCACTGCAACGACCATCAATGTCACGAGTGGTGGCAATGCTTTCAGGAGACGTAGAAGCATCTGGTGTTATTACACGCCCCGAGTACTTGACTGCTTTTAAATTTAACGATTCTACAACATTTGAAAGCGGTATACCAACTTCAGGTACCGATTCTGTGCCAAGTACAAGTCATTCCATTGTTTCACCGGCACCTGATCTTGTTTCCAGACCAATGCTTCATGATCTAATTGGAGAAGGTAGATGATGGAGACAACAGACTGGCTATTTTTTCTTTGTCCCGAGACTTTTATCATTTTTGGTTAAGTAAATAATTAAAGATAGTGATTGAGATACTTATATTCTAGTAGTCACTTGATTTAGACTTCAATTTGTTTCCATAGAACTGAATATGGCTAAACGAAGATATGATTGGTATGCTTGTGACAGTAAATATTCTGCAGATGAATTTTTTTTTATTAATTGTGGTATGTTAAACGAAAAAGTCTTGCAATATGCTTTGTAATTTTTTTTTGTCAAGATAACAGCAGATATATGAATACAGCAGAAGATTTCAAGGCTTTTAGGCCAACCGCTTCAAGAGCTTCGAAAATAAAACAGAGAGAATGATCGTTTTTCTTGATGTATTTGAGGCCTTCATCGAATATCCTAATGTAGCAACAAGACCTTAACCACAAAAGGCAACCAAGAGAGGATTGCACCGGTGACTTGGGGGTTGATTAACGAGAGAATAGAAATGACAGCAAATAACATATCCTTTCCTTTATGCAGATGGCAACTAGACTTGAAAGAGACCTCCAACTTTGAACATGTACCTTTTTTTTAACCCCTACAAAAAAGACTAAGACGCGTTAAGATAAAACTTTTTTGATTAAAGTTTCAATACAAGATTAATAATTCAACATTCCCCCTCAATCTTGACATTGAAACAAGTCTATTAACCCTAGTTTCTATTTTTTGCGAAAAAGAGTATGTTGTTTAATTTCTAAACCTTTGGTATATATGTTAGCAGTTTGGTTTTCTGATTCAGTTTTTATAGTTTTAATCACACCTGTGCTGATTTTTTCTCTTATAAAATGAATATCTATTTCTAGATGTTTTGTTGATCTTTCATGAAATACTAGGTTGGCTGCCATTTCAATTGCAGATTTATTGCCACAAAATAGGGGAACAGAAGTATGAATTTTAAGATTACACATGAGGTTTAGGATCCACATTACCTTGGAAATGGCGGTAAACATTGCCAGTATTCGGATTCATCAGATGATATGATGCAATGCTTTGTCTTTTGCTTTTCCAAGAGATTAAAGATTTACCAAGAAAGATACAAAAAAACTAATTTACGTGTGGATTTGCATTTACGGTCTACGTCTACATAGGCTTTCAGATCTAGGAATTGATCCCTATCAATAGATATACCCTTACATGGGGCTGCTTTCAGGTATTTTAAAACCCGTAATGCTAGTTTTAAGTGTGATAGTAAAGGAGCATGCATATATTGACTAAGACAATGAACCGAGTAAGAAAAGTCAGGTCTTGTTAAAGACAAGGAAATTAACTTGCCAACTAATTTTTGATAATCGGTTATAGTTTACAGTAGTTTTTCTGTAGGGGATTAAAAGACAGACTCAGAGATAGGAACAACAATTTTTTTTTGATCCATTGGAGAGTTCATAGTTTTAGAACCAAGTAAACTAATAATGTAAAAGATTAAGGCAGTACTTTCTTTGTGAACAACCCATATGCAATTTCAAGAATCTCAATGCCTAAAAAATATTTTAGTTTTCCCAAATTTTTTATCATAAAGTTAGAACTTAGATAAGCTTTGAATTTATTAATTTCAGACAAATTATTTCTTGTTATCACCATGTCATCATAGGAAGAAACAAGGTGTCATCAGACTTAACAAATAAGGAGTAATCATTCAAGCTTTGCATAAAGCCGTTTTTTATTAAAACATTAGTCAGTTTTTCATTCTATTGTCTAGGAGTTTGTTTTAGCCCATAGAGAGATTTGTTAATTTACTCTTAGAGAAAAAAGCCTGGGGGAGGAACCATGTAAACTTCTTTGGTTAGGTCACCATATAAGTTAAGTAAACACCTAACAGTTCCATTTTCACAACAGGTGAGAAGGTTTCTTTCTATCCCCTCCCTTTGACTATAACCCTTAGCCACGAGTCTGGATTTATATCTTTCAATTTTATCATTAGCTTTATACATTATTTTGTAAACCCATTTACTACCTATGGGGTTTCTTTCGGAAGGAATATAAGTTAAGACCCAAGTGTTGTTTCTATTAAGGGTTTCCATTTCATTGTTCATTGCTTCAATCCAGTTTTTGTTTTTGCAAGCTTCCTATTAGGAACCAGGTTCAACACTTTTATTATGGTTGGAATAAAAAGAGTAGTTTTTAGAATTAAGCAAATAGTAATTAATAACCTTTTCAACAGAATATTTTCCTTCCCATTCATAATATAATCATCATATCTTTTAGGATGATTACTAGTTCTATTAGATTTTCTAGGACCATCCAACTCATTTTGATCAACATATGACTTTTGAGTATTCTCATTTATTTCAAAGTTGCCCTCAGGGAGGTTATTTTTCCACACTTTGTGTTTCCGATGATTCATTGGTGCTAGAGTTAATCCAAGAACTAGTTGAGATTAAATTTTCTCCATCAAAAGTTCCATGCCCACATGATTCATTGTCGTCACAAGTGAAATGTTTGAAATTTTCTCTCCCTTCATCATTGGGACTAAAGGGTTTAGAAGTAGTAGAGTCAAGTAAGTCAAACAAATTTAAATGATTTAAACCAGTATTTTGAGATGAGTTTTTTTTTAAAATTTGACTTTGTATTAAACGGAAATGTATCCCCATAGAATTTTACATCTCTAAAAAAAATATTAGTTTTGTTATCAAGGCTGTGAAATTTATATGCCTTTTTAATAGTGGAATATCCTATGAGGACACATATTTCAGATCTGCTTGAAAATTTATCTAGATTATTTAAAATAGTTGCAAAGCACAAACAACCAAAATCCCTTAAATGGGAGAGTGAGGGATACAAGTTCAAAAGGTGTTTTTTCAGGCAGAACAGGGGAAGGCAATCTGCTAATCAAATAAGCACCCATTAGAACACACAGACCACATATTAAGAGGTAATCCTGCCTGAAACATAGAGACTAAGCAACATTAAGAGGTGTCTATGTTTCCTTTCAACAATCTCATTTTGTTGGGAGTGTAGGAGCATGAAGTTTGACGAATTATTCCTGTCATGCTTAAAAAATCCGTCATTTTTTTATTTACAAACGCAGTTCCATTGTCGCTCATTATTTTGATGGTTTTATCAAATTGAGTTATTAGTAAATGGAAAGAATTAACAAAATTTTCATAGACTTCATCTTTAGATATCTCTCTCTCTTTCTTCATTTACCTCACTTCAAAATTCACAATTTCCTTCTTTCTCTCTCGCAAAATAACCATACCCTAGAAACCATCTTCTGCAATTCCACTATTCATCGTCTTCTTCACCAAATGGTAACCTACACACCTTTTCAAACTGTTCTAGCAGGAGAGAATGTTAATGCCGGAACCGAAATGAAAATCACTTCGAAAAACTGTATGGTATGTCTTTCCATTCCCTCATCTCGACAAAACCAGGGCTATGAACCTATGGTTGACTTCATAAAAGCACATCCTCTTCACACCTATTTACCGTTGACCTCACTTCATCTTTCCTTACTTAACTGATGAGTTCTAGTACTCTGCCACGTACAATCCCAATAATGAAACCATCTCTAGAACCATCTTTAGTGGAACACATCCAATAGATATAACAGTAGATTCATTTAGAGCATCACTCTAAATTCCAAACCTTGCTCCATATACTCAATTTCCTTCGAGGACCCAAATCAATTCTGTTCTACAGGTTGTTGGCTACAACCAACCTATCGCTCATGGCCAAATTAAGCTATCTTCTTTAGCCCATTCATAGAGATACCTATCCCATGTGATCATTCGGTTCTTTGGACGCAAGTCTGGTAGCTTCAACCTTCTCAATCAGACCAAACTTTTAATTCTTTATGCTCCGGTAAATGGGGATAACATTGATATTGCTTAAGTGGTGTTTGCTGACCTCATTCATAAGATCACCCAAGGTGCTAACAAGAAGTCTACTAGAAATCAAGTTCCCTAGTATGATTATTAGAGAATTTATGGGTGATGAAAATTATGATCAACTGAGTGAGACCCTTGATTCCATTCCTGTGCCAACTATGAGTGAAAAGATCTTTCAACATACTACCGAAGAAAAGGGTCCTCCTATCACAGCACAAATGCAAAATGTCATAGATGCTGCTGATAATGGAGATGATGGTGATGATGCCGCTGATAGTGATAATGGAAATGGTGGCGATAACAATGATGATGGTAATGATAATGATAACATTGGTCGTGGTGATGCTGGAAACATTGGTGATAAAGGTGACAAAAGTGATGATGGTGATAAGGCCGGTGATGATGATGACTTTGATGCTAAATCAGATGGTCTTGAAAGGCTCATTGTTGAATTTGAGTCAAGATTTCCATCTTACTCGGGAGGTGATTCAAGTATGGCTTCTGATTCCCAAACATCCAAAGAGGATACACAATATGTCGACCCAACATTTGTGAGCCCATCCTCATCCCATGTTCAAACACAAATTCCACAACGAAGCTCTAGTGAACTCTTAACAGTTCCTAGTTCTATGCCTTTGAAAAAATTCCAAAGAAGGTCTAAAAGGACAGTGCATTCTACACTGATCTAAGAGGATGTGACATCCACACCTCAAACCTCAATCCCACTTACTACCTCTTATGTTGAGGGGGAGCATGTGGAGATTGCTTTTGACCTATGAGCCAAGTGGATATGTTAAATACTTTAAAACATTAATTTAAAACTATAAAAAGATGACCGAATAATGTTTTTGGGAATTTGGTTTTACATTGATAGTATGGATATGTTAAATACTTTAAAACATTCAACCAAGCTTAACAATTTAAAATACATTATTTTGTAAATATAAAAGGAATATATAAATTGAGAAGACATTTAATAATCATTAAAGACAACACAACTATTTGAATTCTAATTCCCATTACTAAAGGAAACACGACCTAGTGAGACATTTATGTTCTCTTCTAATTTGTTAAAAACCCATTAAACAATTTTTAATATTTTAACTATACATGACTATTTGAACTTTAGTAGAATCAACACTTTTTAACATGTTCCAATTTTCATAAACTTCGCAACACTTTTGAAGTAAGTGTTGCCTTTTAAGTTAAGCAAATGCAACACTTTGTTAAAAATGTTGCTTTTTTTTCCAATAGTTTTAACACTTTCAAATAAGTCTTGTGATTGAACATTTTCAAATGTAACATCTTTAAAAAATGTTGCAATTTTATACAAATCTTGAACCACTTAAAAAAAAGTGTTGCATTAGATATTCAAATGCAACACTTATTTTCAAAGTGTTGCTTTATAACCAATGTTATGTATAACGCAACAACTTTTAGAAGTGCCGCTTCTAAACTGTTGCATTAGCCTTACTTTGTTGTAGTGATGTAGTCTCACAACATGCTATATCTGTAAAAATGGGAATCCTACAATTTGATTCACCCTCCCAACAGGGTGAAATCATTGAAAGACAGACCTCAACCCAATGTCATATTGTGTCTACACCTACATTGAGTCTGCCTAGTCCCTCTACATCCTCACAACAGGATGTAGTTGTACCAAGGGATACCCATATGAGTGCATCCCACACTCGAAGCACATTCATTGCACCTACTATTGATTCATTCTTACACATCTTTCACAGTCTGCCAATGTTGGTGATTTGAACCAATTACCAATACAAGTTTCCACTTCTGTTCCCTATCACGAGGTTACACACCAAACTTCAAGTGAGGGACCAACTACCATTCTCTTGATTGTTTCCCTACCTATTACATCTTTTATACCTACCCAACCATCTCAACCAGATTCCTCTAGCCAAATTCTTCAAACCCTTTTAAACCTTAACTAAAAATTAGATACCTTATCTACCAACTTCGAAACCTTTCAAACCCAAACAGAAGCTCAACTGTCTACTCTAACCAAAGACATTGAGTCACTTAAAGCTACTCAATCTCAAACCCAAACCAACCTTACTACAATCTTTGACAGACTTGAACAAATCCTTTCCAAAACTCAATACCTAAACCAAATCACATCCCAACCTCCCTTACCTAAATCTACTATAGATTCCCTAAAGCAAATCATTTCTAACATTCTACCGGACCTTATATCCTCCATAAATATCTAACTCCAAGTGTAACACCGTATTTTCAACCAAAAATTTTCAAGCGATACCCTAACTGAAAATATTTACAACTGAATATATACAAACAGTTTTCCGAGTCATCAGTTTAGTCAAAATACAAGAATTACAAAAACCACGGCTCGTCACAATTTAAATCAGAGTGCCCGCCAATTATTCCCCAAGGTACACCCCCTCACAACCGAACCGCAGAACTCACCGAAAACCTGAAAAGGAGTGAGAGGTGGGGGATTAGCACAAAGCTAAGTGAATGAAAGTAAAACTACAACAACCAATATCAATCACAACCGCAGGATACCAACAATCATACCGCAGAATATAAACAATTAATCGTGCCCGCAGAATACCAATCACATAATCGTGTCCCGGGAAGACCGGCGGATCTGCAGATCCTGCAACCAATGCCGGCCAAAGCAAAGGTTTACCGATAGTCCATTTGCTATTCTCACACAGTATTACCCTTAAGTTGCAA
>JAUEJL010005163.1:0-10283 GCA_032274825.1 Drosophyllum lusitanicum | reverse complement strand
ATACATATCATAAGTTAGTCTAAACTTCCATTTAGTTGTTTGTATAAACTTCAAAAAAACAGATCAGATCATAAGTTAGTTGTAAAACTTCCATTCTCAAACATGAATATTATTTAGTTGTTTGTATAAACTTCAAAGAAAAGATCATATCTTAAGTTAGTTGTTTTTAAAAAACAGAACAGAAAGAAATAAAAAGATAGAATCTGCATTGAAATAAAAACATACATTCTGAACAGAAAGAATCCTATACAATCTGCATTGAATTAATCTAACAATCTGATTAGAATCCTATACAATTCCAATTCAATTCTCAAATCTCATAAAAAAGCAGTGAAACTCAATGTATGTGTTACTACTATCAAGCATTGTAACAGATTGGTAACTAAAAGATACTGGAAAAATGAACTCAATGTATGTGTTACTACTATCAAGCATTGTAACAAATTGGTAACTAAAAGATACTGGAAAAATGAATCATCGAGTAGAGTAAAAATCTGAACCGGTCAACAAAAAATCATCGAGCAGAGTAACAATATGGTGAGTTACAGTTCGAGCAGAGTAACAATCTGAAAAGAATCCTATGGTGAGTTAGAGTTCGAACTAGTCAACAAAAAATATGATTTACACAATCCTATGGCGAGTTACAATTCAAACCAGTCAACAAATCATCGAGCAGAGTAACAATATGGTGAGGAAACAATATCGAACCAGTCAACAAAAAAAAGTTACCTGTGAATCGATGCAATGAATCGAGGCAGAGAAGCAGTTTGCGATTAGGAAACAATATCGATACTGGAAGCAGGATAATCGATACAAAAAGCAGCGAAAACCCTAGGTATGATCAGCGGCGAGGTATGATGAGCGGCGAGGTACCGATCAGCGGTAAGGTATGATTTGCGGCGAAGCAGTGAAGCAGGATGGAACAATATGCGATTGATGATATTTGGGAAGAGTTGAACCAGTGGTGCTCAATATAAAGGGGGATGGGAGTTAAGGGGAGGACTCGAGGAGAGGATGATAGTTGGGGAAGTGATGATGATATTTGGGGAAGATGTCGTGATCGGTCATGGGGAAGAGAAGGTTTCAGGTTTGGGGAAGAAAAAAGAAGAAGACTGTTATAAAAGATGAGGGTAAACAGGTAATTGCATAGAAATAAGCTGATAGGGTAGAAAAAAAGTTGATTCATCTTGACTTATAAAAAATGACTTATTTATGACTTATTTTTATAAAAAATAAGTTCATAAGCTTAAGCTCTTAAGCTAAACCAAACACATAAATATTAATAAGCCCAAATTATAAGTCCTCAAAATAAGCTTACCCAAACACCCGCTAAGATGTAGCAAATATTTTGTAAATCATATTTTAATTTGGTCAATGACAGCCAATTTAATGTGACGGACCAATAAGATTTTGAAATGTGTGTGACAGGAGACAAGATGGTGTGATGCTTACTTGATCGAGTGTGATTGGTTTTATAATAATCTTGAATTCCTATTCAGCCCAAGATCTAGTCATCCTTCTCCCATATCTCAACCACCCTTTTTTCTTTTCTTTATTGTCATTGGTCAAACACACCGTTTTCAAGTACACCTAGTTTATTTTCAGAAAATTTTATTTCCTCATGTTAAATCATCGTATTTCTTCGTTATTTTACTTATTAAATTATAATACGTATTTTGCTAATTTTCTTTTCTCCTCTACCTTCTTGATTTTAATATTTGTCTTCATCTTGTAAATATAAAAATTTAGTAGGAGGATATAGAATATCTCATATTTTAATACTCCATATCAAATGTAATTAAAATACCGTATAAAGTATTGACAAAACCATCAAGTTTAAGACAAAGAATTAGAGATATGCCTAATTAAGATACCGAAATTGGATCAGTTTCTTACATTGTCATGAACGAAAACCAAATGACAATAAATATACCTTTAGTTCCATTTAAAACGTATCTTTCGAGAATGGTAAAGTTATAACGTACAATGTCGTTACGTAATTTTTTTTTCTTGTGTTTATGGTTTATCCGGTCAAACACGTTTATTTTTAGTTAAGTAATAGATTAGAGGCTCGTGTAATATAAAGCTAGTTCAAGTAATATTATATATTACATATTATTTTAATATTTGTTTTCATAATCTAATTATATAGTTAGAAGCTTTTTAATATGTAAAACTTCACTTGCATATAGAATAAAGTGTTTATTAAAAATATAATATCAACTAAATTAAAGTAGAAGAGTGTTTAAAATTTAAAAAATACCAATTATTAACCTTTTTGTGTGAATAACACGTCTTTAATTCAATATTTGGGTGGAAAAAATGAAATTTTAGACCAACAAAAATGTAACCAATTCAAGGAGTTAACTACAAGTTTTGATATATCAATTCAACTTATAATTAGAAATTAGATGATGATACAAGCGAAACAAATAGGTGTTGATTTGGTCATATATAACCAACCTATACACATTTCTATAAAACTTAATTATCTTGTAACTGATTTATTTATTTTACTTCATTTTACCAACTTGTTATGTTAAGTTTATTGCAAATCTTAGACAAACGTAAAACCAGAAAAAAAAAATCAACATATTTCTCTTAAGTTTTTAACTACGTACACCAATGGGTTTTTTAATTATAAATTGTTCAAGTATATCATATAAGATATCTTTCAAAATTAAATTATCTACTATATATGATTTTAATTGTGAAATGTAAAAAAAAAATATAAAAAAAATATATATTATATATATTTTGATGATATATTTGATGATTATTCAATTCTTTACTAAATCAATACAGGTCAACAACGCTAAAGTTGCATTGTCCTTAGAATCAAGTGAACATAATGAGTTATGACCCAAATGAATTTCCCTTTAATTATAAGCTATCATCAATTTCTCTAGAATATTGTTATTTACATTATTACTCTATGTTGATGGTGGTTAATCACACTTATTGGTTAGTGGTATAGTTATGATGCATTTCTTTCTTAGTGTAATAAAATCTTAGCTACGTTTATACTAAAATAAATTAATGTTATATATCTATGTGGTAGTTGTATTCAATCCATCTCTTGATAATCTAGTGGGTAAAACACTTGATCCCAATACGGAAGGTCAAGGGTTTGAGTCCAATTGGGTTTCAATTAGGGATGGCCGGGGGATGCTTAGGAAACGACCACGGATAAAACTAGTTAGACTGTGTATATTTGAGCCAAAAGTGTCGACGGCTCCGGAAAGAGTCCTAAACAATAAAACCTCCTTTTAACAAAAAAAAAATGTTAACATGTGGTAGTTGTATCCAGGCTTTTAGCATTGGTTTTACTTTTAAGTCTAATAATTAGAAGTGATTGACATATGTTTTCCATGAATTAAGCTATTGTAATTGTTAATGTTGTTACTTGATACATGAACAAATTGAAGATAAAGGGATGCAGCAGCCAGACTTTGTCACAGTTGGTTAATTAAATTGGCAATGTGACAGAGACTTCTTTCTTTTTTTCAAAATTTATATGGTATATTTGATACAAGTGAGCTAGAATTGAAAGCTGAAGATGAAATTGAATCATGAGGTTGTAATCAACAAGTTCGAGTCTTTAGCTGTAGGGTATAAGGTTACAAAAAAACTATAACGATTCCTCAATGTAACACTGGTAACCGGCCAAGGTTTGAATCCTCTAAAACTCAACCTCTTTTTACATTTTTTAAAAACTCACAAAATAATTGTATTAATATTAAAGTTTATTACATTTTTGTCCAAGTAGTTTGGTCAAAACTACGGATTTTATCTTAAACTAGTAAATTTTACGGGTTTGATCCTCCAGCTAATGGGTATTAATTGAAAATTGTACGTGTTGTGGGCTACGAGTGAAGGATAAAAGTGATTGTAGACATTAAGAGACACCAAACATATTTACCATGCCACCAAACACTAGACTCAAAATGCTCTGAGGCCTCATCGATCACGTACCCAACTGGCCGGCTAGCTATATAGGTGGTGTTAATTTGCTGACAAAGAAAAGAACATGTGAGCCTGTGAGGTACGTACAATTGTTGGCATTGCATTTAAGCCATCTTAAATTTTGTAGTGCTCATGCTCATCCACATATATATATATATATATATATATGATTTTCTAAAAGCTACAAATCATAATTAACACCATTCAATTTTTCATAAATGAATTTATATATGTTTTTCATATATATTTTTTAATCTGAATATATAGTTGTGACTTGTGTTGTTGGTTTATAAAAATTAATTTTGTCGGTTTATTATGAAGAACAAAGAAAAAATTTATAAAAATATTACTGTAATCCAATAGCACTTTATTGAGTTCTCTCTACCTTCATGGCTTCATGTTAGATATGACAGGCATTAAGGACCTCAAGCTATAGATATTATCTGTTCGGCCTACCAAACATTTACTCCTTTACTTTCTTGTACTTTCTCATGCAAATTTTTTTTTAAGATTTAATTCTTACCAAATATTAAATATTTACTTACTAATCAACAACGGTAAGATAATAAATTAAGTTGGTTGGAATCGAATGAAGGAACTTTTCTACGTAATTATAAGAGTTTTAGACCACCCGTAGTGGGAGGTCGTGACCAACTCGTCACTCTGCTCGTCATTCTCTTCCTCGTCATCCCCACGACGAGCTCAAACGAGCAACGGTGTGTGTCTATATATACATATATATGGAAATAGGTGCTGATGTGAATGATAGTGATGGATGTCATGACTAATGGGCTATTTGTTAAAACAAAATGATTAAGCACCGAATGAATCTGTGGTCTGAATAATTCAAAGGCTCTGAATGAATTTGTCTTTAAATGTCTGTTTGATAAAGGTTCTGAATGAACAATCTGAATAATACAAATTAACATTTTAACCTTAATAGTAATATATTATATTAAAAGAAAAGATATGATTGTTTTAACAAGGCAACATGTGAAGAAGGAGTATTAAAGTAAAATACTTGATGTTTAATTATTCATAATGTACTTTAAGGTAGAATGATTCAGCATCGTTCTTCTATTTCATTCAACATAGTATTCATTCAGAGGCAGTAATCAAACAAACATCCCCTAAGACTGTATAGTCGTGACTCTGACTGTCTGTCACAGACTGAAAAGCTGATGTTACAGTCAGTCATTGCAGTCACGCATGTCATGACTACGAGTAATTTTATGTACCGAAATATAACGAAGTTTACCCATTTTAATATTCTACATAACAAAGGAAAAAACTTTGAAAAAATATATGTTGTTGAAAATTACATTGTGTTTTATGTCTGAATTGAAACAGGAGGTCTACGCTGAAGATAGGTTAGGACATATGAATCAAAGTTAGTGTTCAAAACTATATAATTTATGCATCTCGATCTCAAAAAGATAAGAGGCCAGCAACCTTAAAGGCTCGGATTCAATTATTCAAACAGGTTACATGTATCTCCAAAATCCGCTACCGGAAAACCAAAATAATAAATGCATCTATTTATAAAAACTATTAGAGCACACGTAATAGGTGCTCGTCGTCTTGTTTAACGAGGAAAAGCGAGCATTTTCTCATTATGACCATCGTTGCAATTTCGTGATCCGGTTGTGATCACGTAGCTCGTTGCTGGTGTAACGAGCCAAGTCATTCGTTAACATTGTTTTTATTTTTTTTCTTTTTAACCAATAGAATTCAAGATAAATAATTATGTAGTCCGGTGATGGTTGTGATGTTAGTTATCACTGTGACTATTTAGTGATGAGTTACTTACTCTAACATGACGGCTAATAATGATAATAATACTAATTATCACTTCAAGCCTGTCACAATTATGAAACATTACTGAGTGCATAACAGTAGAAACTTTTTCTTATTTTTCTAGCTACGCAACATGAAAATCCGTATGACGTTTCTATAACTCAATAACATAACTTTCAAGTAAGCGCATATTATTTGTCTCATGTTATTATTTATCAGAATACCATTTTTGACACTAACGTATGTTTTTTCCTACTCGATTCATTTTCTAAAACTATATTTCATAATAAAATATTAGCATAAATAAAATCTATTAAACAATTATAACAATTGATTTAGATAGAAAAAAATTAATTTATAAAATCTGAACTATTCAATTTAGTAAAAATTCAAATCTAATTTTTAACTTTTCTTAGTCAAAATTAAATACAATTTTGACTTTAATTTAAATCAAAATAATTAGATAGAATTTCATGTATCTCCACCCTTATTTTTTATATTACTTTACCCTTTATAACATTTCAAAATATAATTTTTAACCATATTCTTAATATATATCAATTTAAAATATTTTATAAGCATTTTAATTTTTTTAATAGGGCAAAATGCGTGAAAATACAATAAACTATTCTCATATTATCATTGTACACAACCAACTTCATTTTGTACCTAAAAATACAAAAAACTTACCATTTTGATTCATTGTATGCAATTTACCTGGAGTAGCAGGTAACAAGCCGGTTTTCACCTTCTTTTTTCAATTTTTTTATTTTTAGTGGTTTAATTAGTAAACCTATGAAGAATTGAAGACTGGTTGTTTTAAATATTAGGATTTATGATTCAAATATTAGGGTTTATCATTCTCGTATCAATCAAGATTTATCATTCTAGTTTTCATTATGTTATAGCTTTCTGTTTGCGACAAAGTCGCGGTGGAGGTCAAAGAGGAGGGAGAGAAAAGTCGGAGGTGGGGGCGTGGTCATCGGCTAGGTGCAGAGGTGGTGGCGATTCCGGCAACAAACATTATGGCAACGATTATGGTTAGCATTGTTCTAATCATCATCTATTCTGATTTAATCTTTTGTGTGTATGTTCTAGTATTCCGATTAGGGATTCAAATATTAGGGTTTTGATTATTCATCTTTGTATTTGCAGATCAATTCTAGTTTGTTATTGTATTGGTTGTTTAATTTTCGATTCTAGTTCATATTGATTTTCGCTTAAGAAATTAGGGCTTCTTGATGAATCTTGTAAGGTGTGACTTTGAAATCAATTTTTATTCTTGTTGTATTCGATTTAAAGGGTTCCGACTCTGGATCTACAGATCCCATATTTTTTATTTTGTTCTTATTGTGTTAGATTCATGATGTTCGATTTTTGAACTGCAAATGATTCATATTGTGTGATATCTATAGGTTTACATTCAAGATGTGTTTGATTTTCAGTTTTGGGATTTGCAAATGTTTCTTGAATGATGAAGATATCAAGAACACAAAAATGAAAAAAAGCAAACAAATAGGAAATTAACCTGGAACCTGCTATGTAGGTAACAGATTGCATACAATGTACCAAAAATGAAAGTAAGTGGTATTTTTAGGTACAAAATGAAGTTTGTTGTATATAATGACAATATGGGCATAGTTTGTTGTATTTTCACACATTTTGCCCTTTTTAATATAATCAATAATAAATACTTGAGTTTATTACCCTTAATTGTAACAATGTTGATGAATTGTTTGTACAAGAAATAAATTCGCGTCTCTTTGTATCATGATACAATGATTCTATAGTCACGTCTGTCATCTCCCTCGCTGTAACGTTTTCACCGGCTAGTCTAAGTGTTGACATTGTATCTCATAAATTTTAAATTCTCATGTATTTGACATTTCATAATTGTTTAATATATTTTTATTTATGTTTAATATTAATCATTTTTTTAACTGACACGTATATCACATAATATATAAATTACCAAATAATATAGGTGTAAATCTTATCTTTACAAAAGGAAAAAAATAAACAAAAATAATCATCTCAACAGTAAATCAAATAAGGTAATTACATATAATTAATAACTTATTTAATAATCTAATATAAAATATTTAAGCATGGGAATACATATTTCTCGATCTTCTTCTCGTTTTTCTATTACATCAGCGCTATTTAATTTATTTTTTACATTCATGTTTCTCTTATTTTTCAACTCAAAAAATACTATCTTTAAAACTCTTTCATTTTCTCCCACTTTTTTTATTTTTTATAAGTTTAAATAACAACTAATGATAAATGATGGAGAAAAAAATCAGTGATTAGGGATGAGCTCGGTTCCAAAACCGAACCGAATCAGACCGAACTTGAAAAAAACCAAAACCGAAAATGTCCAAAGTAAAAACCGAGGACCAAACCGTTTGTTCCTAATCGGTTCAAGGTAAAAAACCGAACATGGTGGAACCGAAAACCGAAATTAGACAATATAGGAACCAAGAACCGACCCAAAAATGTATAAATCGGACCGGTTCGGTTCGAGACAAACGAGTTTTCTGCACATCTCTATCAGTGAGGCAGAGAGGTAAAAAAAGGCCATCTCTTACGGGCTCATGGAAGAGGTGTGCTTGTTAGGTGGTGTGTCTTGAGGGGCCCTGATCCCATATAGGAAGCATGGTGGAATACGTGTACTCTGTATGCTCTTAAGAAAACATTAGCGTAATTTATTATAAGAATAATTTGTGATCATACAAAGCAAAATATGTTTAACTATTTAAACAATTATACCTAAATAATATATCATAAGAGCGTTAACAAATTGTTAAACAAATTGTCTAAGTTGATTCCTAAAAAAGTTTGTATCTTCTTTTGAAGGGCTAGACTTGACACCTTAGAGAAGGCGGAGTGGCAATGGGATAGGCTGTGTGGAGCCTCCCCACGCCGTAGTTGAGCCTTTTTTCCATACCCTCACCACGCCGTAGTTGAGCCTTTTTTCCATACCCTCACGGCGGAATAATTGGGTATATGGTAGAGAAATCCACGCCACCAAAGGTTATCTGGTGTGGGTGCAGTAGGGCCCAACTCCTCCATTCTCTCACATCTTTTTTTCCTTTTTAATCTTTAATAGGAATTAAGTTGGTCTAAAAATTTAGTGTGGTGGGGAGTAATTACTACAAGGATAAGTGGTGAGAAAAAATAGTTGACATGGCGGTGTGGTGTGGTGAGTGTGGTGAATGTAACCACTCCTTACACTCTTACTAACGGAAATCATTCAAGAGATCTTTGCTTACAACAAAATCAATCTTAAAAAACCATTCACAATACTTTTAACTTTAAAAGAATTAAAATGACAAAAAAAAATATAATAGTTTAAGAACCATCAAAACAATTAATTATTACTTGAATATAAGGTGGTCAAAATTATAGTTCTCAAACACATGGTCTAAAAGCTCAGTAGCCCACACTTTCAAAAATATAATTATAATTATATTATAATTATTGACCAGAAAGCAATGGCCGTCTTGTGACCAGCAAAAGTACATGAACTGAAACTGAAATTGAAGCTAGAATTAGGGTTGATAGTAAAACTAAAGCTAGGAATTACATTTATGAACGTATTTTTGGTAAAATAGTTAGAGCTACTAAATGTGAAAATAGTCAATTACTTAAAAGAGATGTTTTAAGTTTATTAAATTTATTAGGTAGGGGTAATATGATAATTTAAAACGAGCCACATTGCAGGTGTTCTACTACTCTTATAGTATCGTGTAGATTTTGCTTTGCGTGGACACATTCTATAATAATAATAATAATCAAATAATACATGATATTTATGTAATTTTGATTAAACATTAAAGATAAGCTACGTAAAAAGCTATTTTAGGGAGTGTTTGGGTAAGCATATTTTTTTTACCTTAAACTTTGTAGCTTTTGAGCTTATTAGTGAAAAAAACGTTTGAATTAACTTATAACTTATAACTTATAAGCTAATAAACTATTTTTAAAAATGATTGGCTTAGCTTGTTATTGTAAAATGACTAAAAAACATGTTTACATGTAAGAAAGAGAGGGTGTTGGGAAAAGAAAAAAAAGATAAAAGTATATAAGTGAATGTACAAAAATAAGCTTACGTGAAAAAAAAAAGTTGTTTTCACTTGGTTTATCAAAATTAGTTTATTTTTACTTAAGATAAGCTTATCAAAATTAGTTTATTTTTACTAAAGATAAGCTCATAAGCTTAAGCTAATAAACTAAGCCAAACATCAATTTTTCATAAGCTCATAAAATAAGCTAAAAAGCCCCATAAAATAAACTAAAACAAACACCCCCTTAGTTAGATTGGTGTACAAATTATTTATAAGAATCATTTACAATTTGGATCCCTCTATAGGGATAGTAATAGGAGAAGTATATGATGGGTATTGGTAATCTTGGTCCCATACCTGATTGTAACACCCTGATTTTCAGTACAAATTTAATTTTTTCGAAATCTCAGTTTAAAACATACTTTATACACAATTGCGGAAGCATTTTAT
>JAUEJL010005152.1:0-10283 GCA_032274825.1 Drosophyllum lusitanicum | reverse complement strand
CTGTGAGCTCGGGTTCCTGCGGGTAGTTACTTGTTTTAGGAGGAACACTGTTTTGTTAAACACTCTGATATTATTATGTATGTAACTGTAATCAGATAATGGTCGGCCGGTTCAGTATCAGTAACACCAAACGATGTATGTGGCTAAATTTTGAATGTATATAATTAGCTACGTGTTTTATTCCGCTGCGTATTTAAAAGAAACCTGAAATAATGTTTTAAAAAGAAAAATTTGGTTCTCAAAAGCACGGTGTTACAACTTTCATACAATTTACCATATATAATATCTATATTCTCTTTAATTTAAAATGTTTGTAATCCTATATGACATCGATTTGGAGATGTGTTTTTTTAATTGAATTTAATATGTGAGAAGTCTTTGGTGATGTGACATTATTATAAGAGTTAGTTTTTTATTTTTTGTAAATGGGCATAAATGATTGGGTTTATTATATGATTATTTAATAGTGTTTCAATGTAATTTAATTTAATGATAATTTAAATTAAAATATTTAATTTCATTTAATGAGGATGGTAAGTAATTTTCACTAATTTATGTTTTAATATGAGTTTAAAGACAATTATTAAAACTTAAATGTAACCACTCAAAACTTAACATTTAATATTTAATCAATTGACCAATACAATAAATATTCAATAAGTTATAAAAAAATTAAACAATTAGTTACAACCCTAACACTGTATAAAAAGTTAAAAAGATATCTACAACTCTTTAAAATAAAATGGAACTAATCCTATGTGGCATTGTTTTGACATTGTAATTTTTCACATTGAGGTAGTTGGGCTTTTTACTTTTTGTAAATGGGCCTAAATGATTGGGTTGCTTTTCAGTTTATTTTATATGTTTGTTTGTATATGTAACGTATTATTGCTCATTGAATGGGCCGCGTCCGTTTTACCCTCTTCTTAATGGTGATAGCCATTAAATTATGCTTTCCCCGTTTCATTACGTGGCCACAATTTGGTAGCCTACATTTGCTCTCATTCAAGAGTATGGCTTATTAAATGACACCGTACATTTCAATTGCTCGACCTCAATTTCGCTGGCCCTTGCAAATTGTTTCTTTCACTTACTATAATTGACCAGGAACCCTAATTCAACATATTCCACGTGGATTGACTTCAGTGAATGAGTTGATCTCAATCCCTAAATGCGGCTCAAACCACCACGAACTGAAGCCCGACATCAGATGACTATCAGAACTGAAGTTTGATCAATTAAGAGTTTGGAATCGAATGAAGGTACGTTTCAATCTCTAATTTCCTTGACTTTGAATTGTCGAAGTTGCTATGTTCTGGTGGCGATATTGCAAGGTGAAGGGTGGACTTTCTGTTTTGGTGGGGATGTTACAACTTTTGTTAATAGAAGATTAATGTGTTTGTTTCCAATTTTCTGTAATTTAAATTGTTCATTTTTTTACCATACATTTTTAATATTTGTAAATTGTTGTAATGGTTTGATGATGTTTTGTTGCTTATCGGCTGATATAATTTTCTTTGTTTCTTTCGGCATCGGGTAACCGGAATTGGGTTCAAATCTTTTTTCAATAGAATTTACATTGAATTAATCAATGCAATGCTACTTCAGAAGGTTCATATATAGACATGTCGGTAACATATACGTGCCTGCTTTTCGAAAATGACTGCAGTAAATGTTTAGGGCTAGCGGAAAAGTTTATGATTTTGGTAGAAGATTTTGTTTTTAATTAATATATTATGTTGATCAAATCTTTGCGGATCTTTGAAAGGTAGTACTTGCTAAAAATTGATATTTTAGTGTTCGTGTTTTTTAAGTCTAACTGTATGAAATGGTATAGAGCTTTACTATTAATTGCACTTGTCAAGTAAAATTTAAATATAAGTCCGCATTTATGCGGGCCTAAAACCTAGTTTTACTCTAATATATCTTTTTTTACACTTTCTTTTATTAAACAATCATATCCTATTATGCAATAAAACGTTATAAAGGTAAAAATGGTAATTTTCATAAAAAATACTTATGAAGCAACATGTCATATTCAGAATCAGTTACATTCAGAGCATTTTAAATGGTAGAGAGAGAAAACCTATTGTAACGCTGATACGACAATTAGCATGTTGGGATTGAGGGTGAATACTCCATTTACCTTTTATTCCGATAATTGTTTTTATATAATAGAAGGATATAGAATATCCGTTTGTCTATGTTTTTCATTTTGTAAACATATCTCGCGAGAAATTACCCCTGTACCTTATAAATTATTAACTTTTTAGCAGGTATTGTTAGTGGCACCTCTATCGTCAAACGAATCGTATATCCAAATTGTTTTCCAATCTAGTTGCACAAAATGTCGTCTTTTATATAAAGACATGTAATTTTCTTCACTCTTATATCCCGAGTTAAATAAAGTTACATCATACTCCTACTTTCATGAAAGGTACACATTTTGAAAGCTTCAACAACGAATTTGAAAGATTCAAATATCTAATAAATAATATCAAACTAAGCTTATCATAAGTTAACTATTCTTATATTCATTTTCAGGGTAACGTCAAAGAGTTTAATATTAGTGAGAAACAACTAAAATCAATGTCACTAATATATTAAGATAATCTAAAATAAAAATTGTTATTATATATATATTTTTTTGTAAAAGTTGTTATAGTTTGCACTAGTTTTAGAATATTATTGTACTTCGCAAAACATCAATAAAGAATAAAGAATTTTCCTTTAATTTATTGAATGCTTTTAGTATAATGTTTGCAGAGATAATAGTATTGTTTGAAACCAAATTAAACATAACTTTTTTTTAATAACAAAACATACACACACATTGATATACTCTTAAATTTACGCTTTATGTTCACTGCAAGACTAGAACTTATAGCCATTGGAAACACTTTGTACCGCTTGGTTGTAAGTCTTTTGGTCACTATTGAATAGATCACTTGCCTCCTGACGTACCCAGGATTTGAAATGAGTGGTAGCACCGTCTCGAAAAAAATCAAAATTTACACTACGCGATGGTAGCACCGCCTCGAAGAAATTGAAATTTATACTACGCGGACAAAATTGATGGTGTCCCGTGCCACCACTGCCTTGTAGGTAGGTCCACCCCTGGGGTACGTCAAGGGTTCGAGCCCCGTATGGTTTCAATCAGGGGTCACCAGGAGGATGCTTCAGAACGGGGTCACATGTACACCCGATTAGACTGTATACATCTGAACAAAGGCACAACACCGCCTGGAAGAGCCCTAATCGAAAAAACTCCTTTTGAAAAAAAACCCCTAAAACTATGTATGTTTTTTGTTTATATAAGTATTTGTAGTTTAACTTGTATCTAAGGTGTAAAGTAAACGCTTCTTAGCTAAGAAGATATAGAGCGGTACGAGTAATTGTGTGAGTTGTAGATCATGTCGTGAGCACCATCCTGGCTACATCGTGAGCTGGGTAATGGTGAGAAAATGTTTTTTTTTTGGTGTTTGAATTAAATGACTTGTTAATAGTGTTATTGAGTAAGAGTTTATTTTTTATATATACAAATATAAAAAAAATTGTAAAAATATAATGATCACCACGGATCTATACATGCTTAAAAACAGAGTGCAGTCTCTCACTTTACTTTCGGCTACCAAAGAAGCTTATAGCAAAAAAAAAGCACTTCTTCCCCCATTCTTTAGCTTTTGCTTTTATCGAAGTAACTTTCATTTAAAATCAGAATATATGCTTACATATTTATGTATATATTGTTTTGTTGATACGACGTCGTTACTTACCTTTTCTATGCTAAACTTCCTCAAATCCCAATTTGCTTTTATCCACTTTGATCAAACGAAGAAACCGTTTCAGAAAATGGGCCCCGATGCGATTCCAATTCCCTCCAAACTTTCCCTTTTCTTGGAAGTCGGGATTCATCAGCTCATCAACACGCACTTTTCAGTTTTCACCCACTCAGTCTCAATCCAAGAACACCAACTTTTTTGTTTTATTCATCTGTTCGTTTCTTCTTCCCTGGCTTTTATATTTTAAAACCAAACCCCACGAGAAAGATTCAATCTTTGCATAATTTATTATCAGTTTTGTTGATTACAATGTGTTTTTTGAACCAGTCTTTCGAGTGGGTTTCTTGTAAATTTGACTAATTCCACTCGAGGTTTGGTGAATTTGATGTGTGTCTGTTGGTAAAGAACATTCTGATTGAGAAAAAGAAATGGAGGAAGAAGGTTCGACAGTGAGATTGGTTCGTTGCCCTAAATGTGAGAATCTTCTTCCTGAGCTTCCTGAGTACTCTGTTTACCAGTGTGGAGGTTGTGGTGCTGTTCTTCGAGGTATTTTACTTTTTAATCTTTAACCCGGTTTATGTGAAATAGATTTCTGTATTTGAGTGTTTTGTATAGTCTTATAGATGCATGTATCTGATTTTGACTTTTGAGGGTCAATTGGCTGAATTGTGTTGATTGTTGAAAGAAACTTGCCAATTGCATTGATTGTATAGAAAAGGTTGCATGTTAGAACACATTTTGGGATAACAGCAATGGAGTTTGGAAAGTAAATCTTGTTTTAGTATTCATAGGCACATTTACTTGATTCTGACCTCTATTTCTCTCTGTGCAAAATGATCCCTTCATTGGCTTTTTGGCTGTTCATTCTTTATTTACTTTTTATTGTAATTTATGTTGAATTTTGCATTAAGAATCACTGACCATGGATTTGATGATGTTATATATGTATAAATGCATGATTTTACCTACTATTTATTCCATTAAATGATCTATACCCCTGCTCTTAAAAAAAGAGACAATTTCTTGAGAGAATTGTGTATACATGTGATGCATATTACATATTTTCAATGAACCAGGAAAACAATCAACTCCAGCATGTGAAAAAAGACCGTTAGAAAAATCTGATAATGAGAATGGTTCAAGGGTGGAATCCACGAAAAAAGAAGTTAGTTTAGATTCTAGTTCTCGAATTGAGCGAGAAAGTGATGAATATGAGGTTGGTAGAAGGCAGGGTAGAACTGTCCATGAAAAAGTTTCAAACTTGACCTCTAGTTCCTCATCTAGAAAAGAAAAACGCGAAGCTTTCAGCAATTTTGATCAAAGTAGGAGAAGAAGGCTTGATTTTGATCAAAACAAATACGGTGTGGCAAGTGAATCACAAGAAAGTAGACACCCGTTTGGGCCCATTAGGTCAAGGCCGGTGGGGTTTCATAGGAATGCTAGTACAGTTGAAAAGGGCAGATTTGGGAGTTTACCATATTCAAACGAAGGTCCCTCGAGTTCTCACTTAGGTGGTTTTAACACCTTTGGTGACCACATTACTAACCATGGTGGTTCACACGAGCTCTCAAGGGTTCATGATTTACAGAATGATAGAGCCGAACTTCTTAAGAAGCTTGATGAGTTAAGAACTCAACTGAGTAGATCATGCAACATAGCCGAAAACCCAAATGGAAGATTAAACCCTTCTTATCCTTGGCCACATCAGCCTCCCCCACTAGCACAGCAGCCTCCACATCATCAATACCTGCCTCCAACATACCATGATCCTTTTCTTGGATACAATCAACATGATACTCTTTTTCACCGGCCGTCATGCTCATGTTCACAATGCTACAACATGAATTGGCAGCCAATTCATCAAAAAGTCCGTCCTTTTTCGTCTTTTAACAGGCAAGAACCCAGCTATACCGCGCCAGAACCTCTAACTTATGGTCCACGTCATCTGCCACGTCATCGTGTAGGTTCTCTTGATTTGGGAAATGATAGTTTTGGCAGAAGATATCCAAGAAGAAGTGTGATTTTAACTCATGGAGGTGAACGTGTATCTCGTCCTATTTCAGGTGGGGCCCCGTTTATAAGCTGTTGTAATTGCTTCGAGTTGTTAAAAATTCCTAAAAAACTTACATTTGTGGAAAAGAACAATCAGAAGACAATGAGATGTGCAGTTTGTTCTGCTTTAATATCTTTAAAACTCCAGGATAACAAAATTGTTGCTTCAGTTTCTTCATCAATTGGTCAACAAAAAGTCATCAACAGAAAGTCAAACAGAAGCCCTCATAGCTCTCTTGATTATGATAAGTGTGGTTATAATTTCCAGTTGACCGACACTGGACCAAAATTATCAACCAGTGGAGCTGAAAAGAGTGAAGAGCAAAGCTATGATAGTGCAATCGACAAGCCATCTTCGCCAGTTCCACTTTTAGGAAGTCAAAATGATGAGTTGACCAAAAGTCAAAGAACCGATCAGGAAAGAGTGATTATTGATCAGACTGTTCACAACAAGAAATCTTTAAAAGATGCGTTGGTTGCAACCGAGATAGATGTGTCGTTGACCGAGTATTTAAATTGTGAAGTTGTTGGTAAAGAAGATGATCATTTGAGAAACAAGAAAGTGGGGAATGAATCTTTTTTCGCTGGTTTGATAAAAAAGAGACTTAAAGATTTCTCAAGATTGAGCAGTGGTGTAGAGAAAGGAAGGTCAGACATTTTTGTGAATGGTCAACTTTTGACCGATCGGGCGGTTAAAAAGGCTGAGAAGTTAGCAGGGTCTATTCAACCTGGAGACTACTGGTAAGTAGTTCAAAATGTTCAAATATGTTCCTTTTAAGATTCAAGTTTGAGATGGATCATCTTAATAAATCTGTTTGTGGTTATTTGTGAGAAAGTTTATCATGGCCATCACATTTTTCTCTCAGTTTTCAAAGAAATTAATCAAATCATAAGATCTTATATTTTAAAATTTTGTATGTCAGCTATACCTCAAAAGTCAAAATGCAACTCTTTGACTTTGAGTTTAAACCCTTTATCTAATAAATCCATAGGCCATATGGGTTATGTCAAATGTTGACACCATCTTTCTTCCATTTGTTAAGTCATTTTGGGTATCAATACATTATCCATGAACTTGCAAGAAAATTTCAAATGTCACACCACAAGACCAGTCTTTTTGGCCTTAAAAAAGTCAAACTGTAACTCTTCTTACAATACCCATAATGCATTTCCTCCTTTTCAACCAGGTATGATTCCTTAGCTGGATTCTGGGGAGTGATGAACCAGCCTTGCCTTGGCATTATCCCAGTAAGCGAGATTTTCTTGACATTTAGGTTTGTATTTGTTCCCTTTGATCTGTTTGACCTTAAAAGTCGACCCGATTTTGTAGCCATTTATAGAAGAATTTGACCACCCAATGCCTAAAAAATGTGCTGCTGGGAACACCGGAGTTTATGTGAACGGTAGGGAACTAAACCAGAAAGATTTAGATCTTCTTGCTGGCAGAGGTCTACCAACTACTACAGATAGATCTTATATCATCGACATTTCTGGGAAAGTCGTGGATGAAGACACGGGGGAAGAACTAGACTGTCTTGGCAAGCTTGCTCCAACGTAAACTCTTAACTTTTTAACCGTTAATAGTTGATTTTTTTTTCTTGAAAATGATTCGGTCTAACCAGTTGTTTTGATCATCATGAACAGGGTTGAAAGGGTACAGCATGGATTTGGCATGAAAGTCCCAAAAGTTGCTGCTAAATGAATCGATTGGTTGGTTTTGATGCAGTTTTTCGGGTTTCTTATACGCTCGTATGATGGTACAAGTGAAGAAACTTAGGTATATTGTTGTTTGTGATCTTGTTATGTTTTAAGTGTAAACTTATGGTATATGCAAATTTCACTTAAAAAATACAAGTTTATGTCATGGGACAATTGTCACATCTTTGTTTCCTTTTTAGACCCATAAGCTGAAAATGGTCAAATTAGAAATATAGGCTTGGTGCTGGTTGATAAGAGGAGATCTGAAATGGACATAGGATTTTTCATTTATTTTCTGTTGTGAATTTAATTAATTTATACCTGCCACATTTAAAGCAACTTGGAATTCACTTTATATTTGTTTGATTAAAAATTTTGGACTATTGTGTCAGGTTCTAGAGAATTAATTTCCTTTTTTATTTTTTTTCCTTCTGAAAATTAGTTCTTAATAATTTTTTATTCTCATATTGTCGATTTTAAAGTTATTTTATTGTATGCATGTGACAAGGTTAATATTAAAAATGATAAAACAATATGTATATATAAAAATAAAATTCTATCACCTCTGGAATAATTGAATGATTAAATCCATCCAGATTCTAAATATTAAAATACAATATTGTTTCTTAAACACTGTTTAGGATTGTCCTTTGTCACTTTAAGGAACACTAGGGGTAATGAGTAAAAAATGCTTATGCGTTAAAATAGAGAGAAACCCTTAAATTTATATTTCAAAATTCAGAACATCCGAACGAAATGTAGAGAGAGTTGACCTGTTGATGTATTGTGCGTATGTGACTCTGTTTTTTGAAAGGCCGCAATATAATTAAAACTAGCAAGTTGTTAGAATGAAAACCTAACACCAATTGAAACAAGAAAGAAAAGAACACCCGAAAAACATAAGCCCAAGATTACATAGATTACTTAATAGGATTAGAACACCAACTTATCCATTTGATCCTCTGCTTTAGATTCCCTCTAGAGTTAAGCCAAAGGAGGGTTGTACTTTGTATAAAACCGATGAGACTTGAATCACGTACAAAGTTTGAAGAGAATTAGAGAAAGCCTTCTCATTCCTTAACTTCCATATATTTACATTAATATATCATAGGGTTTAGAAGGTAGATTCAGGTGTAATTATCGAACCCTATACAAAAATATGCATGTTTAATTAATAATATTAATTACTAATTATTTAAATAAAATAGTACTGAGAACTAACTCTCCCAACAATTTAGACGTTTAGTTATTGAACAGAAGGAATATTTGCATTGGATGGATCAGAGTCAGTCAAGATTAGTCAGATGCATGCATGTGACTGCTGACTATGTGAGTTTGTAAAGCTTTATATATAATTTTATTATGTCCCTCATGTTTTCACACCTATTCTTTTACGAGAAATGATATATTCTTTTACTTTTTGTTTCTACTTTATCCTTATACCTATTCAATATTTGACATGTGTAATGCACTAATTCTTTTTTCTCATATCATCCATTGATTTTGACACTTGTCTTGATCAAGTGAATAGGAGGATAAATAGGAACAAAAAGTAGGAGGATATATCATTTTTCATTCTTTTACTTATTATTACAATAGATACATATACTTAATTTTGTTTTGATATGATTAATTAATATAACGGTGAAAATAAAATTACTTAAAATTGAGGGTGTTATTCGGTTTTTTTTTTTGAGTTTTTATTTAATCGGGTCGGATTAACAAGATTTCAGTAGCTGCTCTGGTATTTTAAGGTTAAAATTTAAAATAAAATACAATTTATATGAAGCCATGTTAATTAAATTGCTATTTTGAGGTAAAATAAAGTATTTTAAAAGTATAAATTGAAGATTGAACTATATCTTATCATTTTTTTAAAAAAATTCATTTTTTCTGTGATTTTGGTGGCATTAAAAAAATCACTGGTGGCACTCTAAAATTTGATTGGTGACACAAGCTCGAAAACGTTAAAATTTTTCATTACGTCTGCAAAATTAACTGGTGTACTGTGCCACCACCAATGGACACTTGGGTCTGCCCCTTTGAGAATGTGTTTGGTATAATAACTATGTTACGATCATTGTAATAGGGTAAAAACGTAGACATAACATAGTATAATTAACGACCTAATATTAGATTTTGTTGGAGTTCAAATTATTATCAAAGACCAAAATATAGATCTCATCTCTCGCACTGAAAAAAAAGGCTGTCATGATAAAGTAATAAAAAAATCACAAAATAATAAGTATTATATATTATACCGTTATCGATAAAAGCTAATAGTTTAATTTTACTCATAATTAATAATTAATAAATAATATGAGGTGGGGTAGTTGTGTGGTCAGTAGCTTGCGAGTGGTGAGTGCCATAATTGACGTTAAACCTGAAATTACACATGAAAAATAGGAGAGTTAATTGCTTCTTTGGTCCTTAAGGTTTCATAAAAATGCATGTTTGGTCCTTTAGTAATCGTAAGTACATAAATCCTTTATTTGGGAATTTTGGAGCAATAGTAATCCTTTAACAAACTTCCGTTGCCTTTGATCCGTTAAGTGCCATCAAATCGATTATTCTACTCTCTCTTTGTCAGACACTTTCACCCCCACCCCAATTTCTTTCTCTCTTCTCCCCTCTTTACACCCAACCACCGCCTCACCTCTCTCTCACCGGAGAAGGCCACCGCCGCCTAACCTCCCTCTGCCATCACCCCCGCCACCTTGCCGCTGCCATCACCACCCTTTATTTCAATCA
>JAUEJL010005141.1:0-10283 GCA_032274825.1 Drosophyllum lusitanicum | reverse complement strand
GTAACCTGATTACCAGGTTACCGGTTATCGATTGTATACAATGAACAAAATTTGAAAGTTTTTTGTATTTTTAGGTAACAAAGTTCTTTGTTTTTTGCCATGTTACCGGTAAGTTACTTATTGTCATGGGTGACTTGCATACAATGAACCAAAATTGTAAGTTTTGTGTATTTTTAGGTAAAACATAAAGTTGGTTGTATACAATGACAATATTGACATTGTTTATTGTATTTTCATACAATTTACCCAATTGAAATCGTGTAATGGTTTCATGAAGCCGCCACAAATTTGTGCTTTCCTTTTACCATCGCAGCGGGATTTCTCATAGAATCTTACAATAACTCCTTTTTCCTTACCAAATTATTAGTTTTTAATCCAATTTACAATGGTAATTTACCAAATGACAGACTTTCTTTTAGCAATGTACCGTCGTCCGTCGATTAATTGGAACCAATATGATACTTGGGGTTATTTTCTTGGTTGAAGGAAGGGTATATTAGGAATTTACATATAATAAATTAAGGAGATAATGTTATATTATAATTAATTAGGTGTTTACATATATAAGAGAATTTTATGGTTTTAGAAGGATATTGATTTAATTTGAATGTTTGCAAGAATATAGATGCAATTTTAAAGTTTTATAAAGATATATATGAAATTCTCACTAGTATCAAAACAAGGTTTTGAATTATATTAATGTCCTGAAAATAGAGATAATACTTGCTAAAAGAAATATATTGGCAAACATATTTAAAATAGAAAACAAACCACTTTTAAAATAAATTACAAGCAAGATAAATGATTCTATGTTACATTTATGTGTTCAAATCTCTATACTACCAAACTAAAGAATCAATTCTCACTCTCCAGACTAATTCTCTTTCTTTGTAATTCCATACTCTGATATTATTTCTCTGCAATTTCATTTTATGTACCAAACGTATACTAAGGACTTTGTGACCGTCAAATTCAATTATCACGTACCAATTTCAACAATCAATTAGTTGAAGTCTAAGAAATTATAATACTTTAATAGCATCTTATTATACTGGTCTTACGTAGAAGAAAACGATTATGTGTAATATCATGATCTTAATAACCTTAAATCAATCGGTTCAACAGTTTATATAATGTCTAATTTCCGAATCCACTTCCGAGTATAGTAACATTTTTTCGTACTTAATGCAAACGAGGTTCGTCTTGTTTAAAAATATGGATTCCAAACATTGTTACTTCAACTTTTCTATTGACCAATACATGTCATTAAATTCGGCAACTCACTACTAAAGATCACATCACTGACGCTATACTCCCAACGGACATTGAGTATGAAAAAAAATAGAAAAGAAAATTAACGGAAGAATAAATAAAGAATAATAATTTTAAGTTTTCGTGGAGTTGGAAAGAAAAGAAATTTTTAATAAAATGAATAAGTTTGTGTTCCCGAATTGAAGAAAAAAGAAGTCATCTTACAATAATACCCTTATTTCTTAAAATTATTTATATGATCAAGGGTAATTTCGTCACTTACAAAAAGTCATAAAGATTCATTTCCTTTCTTTTCAATTCCTCTCACTTTTGGAAGGAAGGTTTAGAAAAAAAAATTAACCAAACTTTATTTCCAAATCATTTCTCTTCTTTCCTTAAAATAAGAAACACGAAACTTTTTCTATTTCCTTCCAAATCTTTTCCTTTATCTCCAAAATAAAACTTGGGAACACATCCTAAGTCCGAAAAGTTTAACCAGGATATTAACGATAACACACATCTCTTAACGACAAGCAACGATCCAAATGTGCTCAGTCAGATTATAAAAATGTAGTGCAGATGTTTCATTTCACCATGGACATCAAAACTCGGGTAAGAGCAATAAATGGTTCAACTAAACATTTTTCATAGAGGTTTTCGGTACCTTTCATTTAGCATGACATTCAACTCCTCATATGGTCTACTTTCTAGAGATAATCGTAGAAGACACAAACCAAAACCTCTTACAGAAAAACAAGAATTAGTCATGCAGAGTTCCCAAAATGTCTTCATCCCTAAACAGATGATACCTGCACCAAACAGGCAAACAGAGCAATTAAGCTCAAAATAAGGTAAACGAGATTCAATAGTAGAAACCCACTTTTACGCTTGGTTTTCAAAATCAAACGGTTTGTCAACTCTTTCATTAGATTTATGACACAACATGTTGAATTACACTTAAAGCGGCCAAATTAAACATTGCCTTATTTCAGTCAAGACTAGATCTTGTACAGTCGATGGATCCAAAGTTAATAGAGAGCAACATTAACAGAAATGGTTAACTTGATTGCATATTGGAATTTGGAATGCTTAGTTCTTTAATCTTTATTGTCTTTGGTATATACATACACACTTCTTAAAGGCAAAATCCATACAAGGGCAATCGAAGTTCTTTAGTATTCTATAGTTGGATTGTTGTTGTGTTTTTGAACAATCTAGCCATCATAATTTAGTAAATTTGACAGAATGCCTAACTGGAATCACATTTTGCATTACATGAGTGCAAAGAAGACATGATAGTTAAAAAATTAACATCCATTTTACATCAACAAGACAACAAATCAATTCTATCAAAGGGGAAATCATCTTTTCTGCTAAATGCACCAACTTTGGTGTTGTTGCACCAACAGAATAAAAGTTAAACCATAGTCTCCATATTGTCCTAACAAAAAGCCAAGATATCAAAGGTTATTACCATAAGTTATAACTAAATTATTTTTACCAAAAATTTGAAGTAAACCTAAGATTCATCCAACTCACAATTCATGATTTGTGCAAGTAGTATACTAGTATGGCAACTCGAGATTCTGTTCATGAATAGACAACTACAGCAATAAAACATCTGAATCTAGATTGCAAGTCCAATATAAACATTTGGTCCTTGACCAAAAAGTGTGGCAGAAATTTGGTCTCAAGTTAGCCTACAAGCTATTCTCACCACTTGCAGAGACCCTGTTTTGGAAAAACTTATCAAGAAATCATTCATCTAAAGACTAGTTTTCCACAAAATTACAGCTCGGCTGCAGATTACAGGGAATTATCTCAAACTCGCAGTCCACACTAATTGTCATCTTCGGATAACCAAGATCACTCATTTCACAACAATGAAAAAGAACAATTTAATCCGTCAAAACTGCAATTCATCAATTATAACCATTTCCAATTTTCACTTTCAAAACGGTCGATCAATCGATTACAACAACGCAATTCAAACAACACACAAAAGAATGAAAAGGAAAACTTACTCTTTTTCACCGAGCTTTACTTCCATGCCACCATATTCAGGCAACAAGACGGTGTCTCCTTCCTTGACTGCAACCGGAATCGTTTTCCCCGAATTATCGCGAGTTCCTGGACCAACAGCAACAACTTTCCCGGAATTCAACTACAACCGCAAACCACAAATTAGTGAGATAGGTATTTCAAATCGGATCGAAGAGATACCGAGAGAGTGAGAGAGAAAATATACCTTGGAAGATTTCTCGGGGAGAAGGATACCGGCGGTGGTTTTGGAGGGAGGGACAATCTTCTCCACCAACACTCTGTTTAGGCATGGAATCAGACGCTTAGCCATTGTTAATCCCTCGGTAGATCGATTCAGAGTGTGAGGTTTTGTTTCAAGATCGGTGGCGGAAGGTTCTAGTCTTCAGAAGGCTCTAGGGTTTTGTTAGGGTTTACTGCTATGTAAATTTGTAATCACTACGGTTTTGTCGCCTCTCAAATTTTCGAGTCGACTAGAACTTAATACTAAAAAGTAATCTGATCTAAATCCGACATGAAAAGGCAAATTGATTAAAGCAAGATGACACGAAAAAATAAGTTGGGTTTGGGGTTAATCCAATTGTCCAACAACCTAAAAATGTCGGGTACGTTTGGCAACAGGTTTATGGGGATTATAGTGGTTTGAGATTCTAATTTTCATAATTCCCAGCCGTCTATACTCGTTCGGGTGTTAAAATCTTGAGGGGATTATTAAAAACATAATCCCCATAAGCCCCCAAAATAAAAGTTTTTTCAAGTAGCTTATGGTTTGGGCTTGGGATTATCAATTAATCAGCCCCAGCTCCAGCCAGTTTCGCCAAACACACCCGATGTGTTTAAAAGTAAAACCCTAAAAATATAAAAATTATAAAAAATTCGTTAAAACTTAAAATTTAAATTTTAAAAAAATATGAATTTAAATAGAAGAGTAAGATACGAGAGAAATAAGATTTGCAAAAAATACAAAAAAAATAACAAACTAAAACTTAAAAATTTAAAATTTAAAATTTAAAATAGAAAATATAAATTTAAAACAATATTACATCGTTTTCGATATTTGATATTAACTAATATCGTTTTCCTACTTTGACATTTTACTACTTAGATGTTGGTACCTTAAAATTTTGAATCGTTTTTATAATTGTATTTAAAGATGCATTATTTTAATTTTTCAGTTTATTAATTATATTATTTATTGGTACTTGGTAGAATTACATCACAATGTTTATTATATTTATTTATATAAGTTAAAAAAAACAAAATGAAACGAACACGGAATTCAAAGTTTGAGTCAAATCAAAATAAATGTTGAAATTTGAATCAATACAAAAATCAAAGTCGAAATTCGAATCGAAATAACCCAGGATTTTGAAAGAAAATTGAATTCGAAAACCGAAAAAACACATGCCGATCACACTTTGGCCGAAATGATCGACACGAAACACGACCCAAACCTATCACGAAAATAAATTGGTCGACACGAATTGACACCAGCACAAACCCGACAACCTAAACTCGACCCGGTTATAAATTAACCAATGGCTGATAATTTTTTAGAGGTTCAAATCAGAATTGTTTTTCTTACGAGAATTGCATTAACCAATCTTGGCCCTTGGTTAAAATTAATTAATGGCTAAGAATTTTTGGCGTCTCATTGATGAGAGGTATTTTAGGAAAATCAAGTCCCTTTCATTAATGACGGTCCACCTCAACGCAATTCACAGGTAAATATATAAATGACCAAAATACCTCTATTAATGAGTCATTATTGATGTTACAAACAGTACTTGCGTTTCTTGTACGAAAAATAGTTATTGTTTAAACTTTTTCATATATATAGGCAGGTGTGATACCGTTCTCGATTTTGTATTAAAACTGTTACTATTGTTTTTGTTAATAAAAGTTGGTTTTTATTTAATCATACACTTTAATGATGAAGTTGTTAATCCCGGAAAGTGAAAGGACCATTTGTGTCCAATAGGATAGTTGAGAAGGAGTATTTAAATGGAATTAGGGTACAAAACCCTAAACCTTTCAATCAGACGCATTTACTATACTGAGAGTGTGTATAAACATTGTTCCATTGCCGAGAGAATAAGGAGGAGGGAATCAAGTCATTTCTTCACCATTTTTCTTGAGATTCGAAGGAGAATCGTTAGGTATGGTTCCTCTATCCCTTGTGATCGATTAAATACGGGTTTAAAGCATTTGATATGATTTGGTAGAGATTCCGTGAGCTTTTGATTGTGTCGAGTCTGTTTGTGAAACCGAGAACAATAATTGACTATAGATTATATATAACTTGAGATACACGATTAAATTGGTACGGTTTGTCTAAATGATGCTAGGAATCCATTACAAAAAGAATTTTACATAATGGTTAAGGATTTATGGGGTTTCAATTGGGCTTTCTTTTTTATCAGACCGTGAAGGACGACTGAACTCCATTCTTCGATTTTAGACCTTAGAAACTTGATCAAAATGCAATTAATTGATAAACAGTTGTTTAATCGATGTTAGAAACCAATTGCAACTAGGATTAATCATTTTGGTTGTGTTTCGTGAGAGTTTGATTTTTTGTTATGTCAACCGATGAACATGAATCGCTAAAAGTAAAAGGTTGATGGTATTGTTAAGTCGTTGGTTGAGTCCCTTATAGGTATCCAACATCGTCAAAAAGGCATAGATTTCCAATTGGCCTAAGATTGCCAAAAGGCGTAGATTGCCAAGTGGCCTAAGATCGCTAATGGCCTAGATCTCGAAGCCATTCAGAGTTTGGAATCGGCAAGTGTAGGTGATCCTCGGATTGTCAAGTGTTGCTAGTGTCTTGAATCGCCAAGTATGAGATTCTTATTAGTTGTCGAGAGTGGTTAGGGTGAATGACCTTAGTTAGTGATTGATGGTATGGAAACCTTTCTTGTAGGGTTTGCTGGTTAAAGTGAATCTTACGGATATTCTGCTAAGTTGTTGTGGTTAGTGCTTATGCTACAGACCAGGTGAGTTTACACTAACTTATTCATTGTGATGTGAGTCGTACATGTTTGTAATCCGTACATAATTGTTTCGTATATTGAACTCTTGTGTGTTGTTTGATTACATTGTTGTGAACTAATAACCGAAGCGGTTATATGATGCTGGCGAGCATCAAGGTCGAGTGGACCATTTAATTTGATGCTGGTGGGCATCATGGCTGAGTGGGCCAAACCTAGGTCCATACGTGCAATTGTGATGTGATGTGTTATGCATGTTGTGTGTGTTATCCGACATAAGGTACGAGTGCCGTGTGAGCTCACTAAGCTTTACGCTTACCCATTGTTGTTTATTTCTTTAAAGGACTTCGGGTAAGAACAAGAGGAAGGTTCTGGCGTGACAACCGGGTTTTTCTAGAACGAGTCTAAATATTTATAAATGCTTCCGTTGTTTAAACTTGTTTGACTCATTTACTATATTTATCACTTTTCTAATTTGTTTTTTAATATAATTCTAAAGTTTATTGTGAATTAAAAATAAAGGTAATTTTGTCAACTTTTTTTATTTTTGCAACCGTATTTTGTGTACTTTACGAAAAAGATGTTTTCCATATAACCTTACTACACACATACACCCACCCACCCACCCACACACACATATTATATATAAGTATAAAAGGAATGAATAATAACTCTTTTTTCTTTTTTTACAATGAATTTAATATATATTTTCATTGCCTTGTAAAAACTTACATGAGGCCTTACGCTAATGTTGGGGTTGTCATTTGACACCCAAGTTCTATACATGGCTCCCTTCATTTTACATAGTTTTTAGAGTTAATTACAAAAACGGTCTTTGTGGTTGTCATTGAATTTCACTTTTGGTCCTTTAACTTTGAAAATTCGAAAATAGTCACTATGGTTGTCACTTAGTTTCACTCTTGGTCCTTTACCCTAAATTCTATTAAATGTCACCGTTAAAGTATGGGTATTCTAGTCAATTTTCAATATATCCCTGTTACCAAACACTACTCTCCCTTCAAGTATGTATCTCTCCCATAATACAAACAAACACCCCCTGTTATATCTCTCTTTCTCTTAGATCCACAAACACCCATATCTCAATCTCTCTCTCTCTCTCTCTCTCTCTTCACAAACATCACTGCCATCTCCCTTCAATTCGCGGGCCACCACCACCATTGCTTAATTCGCCAGCCACCACCACCTTCTTGCTCTTACCACCGCCAGCACCATCTATCTCACCGCCTGACGCCACCATCACCGGACACCACCACCACCACCATCGACACTACCATCTATCAACACAATTGCACTACCACCACCACTGCTCCATTCACTAGCCACCACCACCATCTCGCTCTTACCACTGACGCCACCACCGTCTATCTTAGCGCCTGGCGCCACCATCACCGGACACCACCATCACCACCAGATCTCTCTAACTAACAAATCTGGATGAACTTTCACCACCTGACGCCAACACCACCACCATCAACGGTCTATTAAATCTAGGTCTCTCGAGCCCATATGTGATTTGTGTGTGTTTTATTCTTTGAAATCGAAGTTCTAAACCTAGATTTTGTCTCTGATGCTGTCGATTTAGGGCTTGAAGTGGTGGGTAGATTATTGGTTCAAATCTATTAATTGAAGACACTTAAAAAAATCCTTTTTTGTTGATTTAAACAGATTTTCATTTTTGTTGCTTGATTTCAATTTCATGGTTCGATTATTGGTTCAAATATGTAGATTCAATGTTGAGTAGGTGCATTGAGATAAATGGTTCGATTTTAGGGCTCGATTATAAAGAAATGAGTCATTATTTCATGTCAGTGTTTGAATGTATGGCTATGTTTCAGATTTGTAGATAGGATTTAAGCTTCTGATTTTGATATGCAAATCTCCATATTTGACTCATCTATATGTTTCTTGTTCTTCAATATCTTCAATGTTTGTGTGTGTTGCAGATTCAATGTCCGAATATGTTTCAAATTCAATGTATTTTGATTTTAGGGTTTTGCCCTCTTGTATGGGTTCTAGATTCAATCTTCTTAAAAAACATGAACACAAATATAATTAAATGTATTAGAAATGATTGTTTTGTAATAAACTTTTATTTTACTAAATAAGAAAAAAAACAAAAATTATTGTTTGGAAACAAGGATATGAAAGAAAAGACCATGATACCCTTTGACTAACGGTCAACTTTAACTGAAGTTAGTCTAAATGACCAAAAGTGAAACAAAATGAATAACCACAATGACTATTTTCGTAATTTTTGAAGTTAAAGGACTAAAAGTGAAAATCGGTGACAACCACATGGACCATTTTTGTAATTAACTCTAGTTTTTAACTTTTATTTTAATTCTCTCTTTATCATTTTCTTTTTGCCTCCGTTTTTTTGTTTTAGAGTTAATTACATATATGGTCCATGTGATTGTTACTAAATTTTAGTTTTAGTACTTTAACTTCAAAATTACAAAATAATCACTATGGTTGACACCTTGTTTCATTTTTGGTCCTTTACACTAACTTTAGTTAAGTTTGACCGTTAGTCAAATGATATTTTAGTCAATTTCTTGTTTATCCTTGTTACTAAATACATATTACAATTGTTTCCAAACAACTATTTCTTTTAATCTTGTTACCAAACACCCATGTTTCAGTTCCTTTTAGTTTTTACCATCAACTCTCTCCCTCTCCCTCCCTCACACACACCCCTCACATACTTTCCCATCCTTCATTCCCTCTCTCTCACATTGGTGCCAGATTAATAACATCACCACCTCTTCATCGCCGACCACCACCACCGTACGACCACCACCTCATTCTTTCTTTGATCAACACCGTCACCACTACCTCAGACACTCTCTCTTCGATCTACACTGTCACCACCACCTCACACACACACATTCTCCATTCGATCTACACCGTCACCACCACCGCACGACACCCACCATTCCATTCTCTCTTCAAGAGCATCGGCCACCATCATTGCTCCTGCCTGCTATATTCACCATAAAGCACCATCACCCGCCGGCGTCCTCTCATGTTGATGTCCCTATCCTAAAATCCGAAGCAATTGATTAGAGATCCAAAGCCCCTACTGAAGCATTGATCTGAGATCCTGATTTAAGATCTACACTGACCCTCTCTCCCATCTCTAAAAAAACCTTTTATGACCAAGAGGCTACAGTGATTGTTAGAGCTTAAACCCGATGCCGACGAAGAGGTGATCAATCTGATCAAGTGGCTATAGCGACTTGGTGAAGAAAGAAGAACCGACGGTTTCTAATTGGTTTGAATGTTTGGTTACATGGTTTAACTCATCTGTAAATTCTTTCTTTTTTTGTTCAAGAACAAAGATCTGGGTACATGTTTGAAAATTTAATTTGTTCATAATTAAGGTAATTAAAAAGTAATTACATTATTTATGGCTTTATTTGTTGATCATCTGCACTTTATTTGTTTATTGTATTAACCATTATAAATAATTAAAGTATTTAAAATGTTAATTTAGAATTTAAAGTATTTGTTTATTGAATTAACCTAAATTTGTTTGAACAATAATTAAAATCTTAATTTTGTTTAAAGAAAAGAGGTAGGAGATGGTTTGGAAACAAAGACAATAAAGGAATTGACAAAAACAATCTTCGACTAATGGTCAAAGTTAACAGAAGTTAGTGTAAAGAAACAAAAATGAAACAAATGGACAACAACAATGATTATTTTTGTAATTTTTAAAGTTAAAGGACTAAAAGTAAAATTTAATGACAACCACATGGACCATTTATGTAATTAAATCTTCTTTTTAATTAAATATCTATTTATATAAATTAATTTTCGTTTTGTTTTTTTTTTCTATTTAGTTAAGTTGTATAAATAATAAATAGATTTTTTATTTTATCAATGTTTTATTTTATTATGATGAAGAATGTTTAATATAGTCCATAATTAATTCATAGTCCTAAGGGACTAATTTTAGCCTTTGGATCAATGTCATCA
>JAUEJL010005130.1:0-10283 GCA_032274825.1 Drosophyllum lusitanicum | reverse complement strand
GTTTAAGTGTATAAATTATAAAGGACTGGGTTTGTAAAGGGTAAAATAGTCATTTTAAAAGATTTAACAGCAACACCGTTAAAGTTAACGGTTAAAGGACTAATTACGAGCACAAAACTTATTTAAAGGACTAATATTACATGATTTTGGCTTAAAGGACTAAAAGTGAAATATCTCATATACTAAAAGGACCAACAGTGTAATTGACTCTAAAAAGAATTTAAATGTTTTAATTCATAGAATTTTTTCAATATGTTTCTTTCGGTGAGAGAAATTTAACCATTTTTTAATTTCCGTAATCTTTGAATTTTTATAATCTGCTACACAAACTATATGATTTTGGTTCAATAAATGTAACATGTGACATATCAAAACTATACAATTTGATCCAATAAGTACTTATGATCTTATTGGACCAATTTTCATAATTCGTATACCAGATTAGAAATGTTAAAAAGGGTTGCGCAAATTAGAAAATGCAGCAAAGATAGTTAGGGATGACAACGGGGTCGGAGGTATCGGGGATCGCTCTTCCCATCCCCCTTCCCCACCCCCAGTCCCCGCCCTATCTCCGTCTCCGTCTCCGTCGGGGAATTGACTTGCATCCCCATCCCTGTCGGGTATCGGGGATCCCTGTGGGGAATCGGGGATTTTTCTTTGTCTACACAATCGATTTTTTTAAATAGATATACATGAGAATTTTCATATAAAACTAGAATTATAAATGTAACTTAACCCTTGCAACTGGTTCACATCAAAATGTAATCAATCAAGTATTGTAATATTTTCATAAGATAAATAAAGTTCTTGATAAAAGACATGATATATTTACTAAATCGTTTTATATAATACACATAACATTATCAATCAAATAGATGATTTCTCTAACATATATGTCCATAAAAACGCTTATAATACTTTCATCGTTGATTCTATAAAAAATATATTAGTCATTTCATCATATTAGTTTTCCGTTATCTTTGTTTAATAAATCATATAAGACGATTATGTATGTTCAAACAAAAAACAATTTTATTGACATCCATATTAATGTAGGAAAGTTAAGTTGCATATAAATGTATATTTGTATGAGAAATTTGACTTTAAAATTATATATATATGTGTGTGTGCGGGTTCAGGGTCGAGTACTGGTTCAGGAAACCAAAGAGTATCCCCGTCCCCGCCCCCATCCCCATTCTAAGTTCGGGGAATCCCCGTCCCCATCTCCATCATTGGTCAACTCAGGGATTCCTCAGTCAAATCGAAGTCGGAGATCAGGTTCTCCATCGGATGCGAGGTTTTTTGCCATCCCTAATTAGATAGTTGCTATTTATGCATTTGTATCATTTCAGTAACAGATAAATTCACTCACTTCCTATGTGTTTTTGTATGTGGTGTAAATACCATTAGTGACGTATCCGTGTTAATCGGCAAGGATCAAGGGTGATTGTTGGTATTGGTGATGACCGGAAAGTTTACCTTCAATTGTATAAAAAGACATTGCGACTATATTAACTTATTGTCGAGTTAAAGGCTTGGAAAAGTCATAGCAAATTCTACATGCCGAAATGTAAGTACAAGTTTAAATACTCATGGAAAGTTTACTGCTATTGCACCATAAACTCAACCATCGATCATTCGAAAACTTGTTGGTCTTGAAAAAATTAATCAATTACCTAAAAGTGTTTGCAACCATCACATCGTCATGTTAGCTTTTTCTTTCATCACTTTATCCACTATTTAGTTTTGTAGTAGTCACTCTCTACCACTCAAAATTCTGTGACCTACCTAATACCGTAATATCGATAAAAAATTAAATAAAAAATAATAATAAGGGAGAGATAGATAGAATACCTTGTCGGGCCCATAAAAGCTCCACCACCTACTCTATGTGGTTATCACTCCCATACCTTCCCACCACATGTACATAAAGAGTTTTTGTTTCTGAATCTGAATATCATGTATGAATAATACTAAAAGATGATTCTATTATCTAAATCTGTTTTTATCATATTTGATATAGATCAAAGTTTTAATACAATTAACATCACCAAATATTTAATGCAAACTATTGGGATTCATATACATAGACAGTTATACTATGATGTCATAACCAATATCATAGGACATTCAAAATCACTTTTGTCAGTGCCTATAAAACTAGTAGTTAACAACCTAAATTCGGAGAGTTTTGTAGAGAATAATTTTATAAAATTATTACGAGATGGAGTAAGTTAATAGAGTATTTAACTTATGAGGTATTTAACCGATCGGAGTATTTTATTAGTGGGACAAATGGTAAAATATATATATTCGTGATTAATTAGTTATTTTATAAATTGATTTCGGAAAACAATTTATGATTCTTAAACACCAAAATTGAAAATATGTATAAAACCCAATTTAATGTGTGTATATATATGTATGTATGTATTAGGTAAAAAAAATAGATTGGATTTATTTTTTGGTAAATATCCTATTTATGGTTGGTTAATAATATATTTTTTCTTTCCTATTGGATTAGGATTTTAGGATTCTTAAACTATAAATAGGGAGTTAAGATTTAAGGTTTTCTTTACACCTTCGTAAGTGAATCTCGAAAGAAAAGCTTTAGATCCTTTTACAAAATAATTCTACTTTATCATTCTACCTATTTGATTCAGATAAGTGTTAAAATTAAATAATGAAAAAAAGAATTAATGCATTGCACATGTCAGAAGTAGGTATGAGGATAGAGTAAAATGATAAAATAGGAGGAAATATGATTTTCATCTCGAAAACTTCTTTGGCAGACATGGTTATAGCAAAAACATGCATTTTAGTAGTAGTGACTAACTCCTAGGTGCATGGATGGTGTTCTGTAAGGACCTGATTTTTATAAAACGAATATTGTAATATTATTAATCGAGAAATAAATATTATTTATGAAGTTTATTTTTATAATAATAATTATGGAATATTATTATTTAGAGAATAGAATAAAGAAAAGAAAATTTATTATTATTTAGAGAATAGAATAAAGAAAAGAAAATTTTATGAAGTTTATTTTCATCAAGCGATTGCATGTAGCAGGGATGGCGACGCGACGCGACGCGTTCGGCTGTGTCTATATATATGAGTTCATTTTCTCACATTTTTCTCTCATTTGTACCGTTACTCTGCACATTTTGAGAGCATTTCTAAGGCTAGAAAGCGTGTGTTAGTGTTGGGGCTTGGTTATTGTGTGTTTGCAAGGTTCAGGAGGTACTGTATTACCATTTCGGGCTAATTTCGGCTTCGACTTCGTTTTCGGAGTTCTCGAGGAGTGTTTTAGGAGCGTGTGAGACCAGCATTCAACGATCCGTGTGAGAAGCTTGTCGGATCTAGTTTCGGTGGTGATCTTTTCGTCCGGTTTGAGGTGGATTCAGTTATTTTACAAAACCGAGCACGAAAACAAAATCTATTTTTGATGGTATTGACGATTTTTAAGATAATATATCTATATATGAGTATTTATGAATGCCTAACGATTGTTTGTAATGCATGCTACCTATTTATTGATGACATGCAATTGATTTACATGATGCTTGCGATGCATGCATATATACGTATAGATATGTAATTTGATGATCATGATGAATTGATATGATGATTTAGGAGAGGGTAGATTTATACTCGTAGATGAAAATATGATGCCTAGTAGAAACAGTGTGCCTTCTAGGACATGCTAGCAAAGAGATGATTAGTTGTCGGGTTTCTAGATAACCTTGACAACACATGGTGTACTCGTACACTAGAGTGATGTATTGACCAAGAGAAAGGGTCATGTGCAAAACGTCACGTGGGTGAAAGGAGGGCCTCGAAATGGGAGCACCGTTTGTACATTCACCTAAACGACATTTAGTTGGAGTAGCGAACGCGGGGGGACTTGGGACTTATGATACGGGTAAGAGTAGCGTCTTATTCGGTACATAATTCGCCAAGCACGCTTAGAGAACCTTTGTCCATGCGGGAGGACCTCGGGACCTGACCGTTGCTAGGCACGCATGTGGTGAAATTGCGGGTGGACCTTGGAACTTAGTGGTTTCCATGCACGCATGTGGTGCCGGTGCGGGGGGACCTTGGAACCCTAGTGGTTTCCGGGCACACACGTGGTATTTGGGGTAGCGATGATAGTGATGTATAATGTTAGACCCCAGTAAAAAGGATGTAGAAAATGATGTTTAGTGATGATTAGCAATGCATGAGATGATAATGAAGTAAAAGATGAAAATGATGCTTATGATATACTTATTGATGCTTGCGATGATACTTGACCATGCAGGGAATTATGATGTTATATGGGTGGGTCAAGTTACGGGTCGGGATTTATTACCCTAAACCTGTTTTACGAATGTTTTAATATGATGATTTTGTGGTGTTAACTAAGCTGACAATTGTTTCTTTGAAATGTGTCTTGTGCTTATGTAGATTGCTTAGGTGCGTGTCCTTGTGAGATAGGTGTTATTGGGTAGTTTATTTATTTTGTGATGTTTATTGAAACCGACTTGTGGTTATGTGATGAACTTGGTTTTAAACAATGATGTATTTTGACGTAGCGGTTGTTTTATTTAAGTGTGTAGTTATTACGGTTTAACTGTTTTAACAAAAATGATGTTTTAAAGTCTTCGTTGCGATGAATCTGATTGAGTAGAAAATTTTATAAATCTCAAATTTTAAAAACCACGGCTATTACATGTTTCCTCATGGCTTTGGTGACCAAAACACTTCTAATAATTTTTACACAATAACTTTTTGTCATAAAAAAATGATTGTCCATACCATTATATACTTGAATTTGTTGATGAGAATAATAAATAGTTGATTGGTAAGTGCATAAATGTGACTGCTTTAGAGCAAAGTCTTCTTTTGTTGGCTGCTCATGAAGATTGTTATGTATCTTAAAAGATTGATGTCCACAAATCATCATCTGGATAATAAATTAAACATCTACGGATAACACAAAACAAGCATAAAATTAATTACTCGAATTTCACTAACAAGACCACCCGTATGGCATCGGGAGGACGCTTCGGGTTGGTGTTTGATTTGCTTCGGGTTAAGTAAAATAGTACGCCCCCTAATCTACCTGATCGGTTTGCACATATGGGTTGGGGAACCCGAGCCTTTCATCACCCGCCTTCTCTCTATCTCTCCTCTCCCTCTCTCTCTTCCTTCTTCTCCGTTTCTCTCTCATAATATACAATATAAAAATAAAATAAAAAATGGGATAAAATTGAGTTAGGTGTTGTTTGTTTTTTTTTCAAAAAAGGTCTGTTTGCTCTAATGTTTGTTGCGTCAGATTGTTTGTTTTTGTAATCAGAAAATAGCTTTGAAGATATTTTATATCTATTTCCAGCAGAGGTGTATCATTCTCTTTTTTTAAACAAACATTCTCACGTGTATACCTGTAACACACTCTCGTCCTTGGTTCTAATTCCATAATCCTAGTGATATAAAATCAGAGTATTTTGTTGACCTTATGCGACAACCGATCACTATTCGACCACCGGGTCAACCAGGTTATACACACACATACATTTATACACATACATACACACATAAATACACAAATACATATACGTACATAAATATACATATACACACATACATACATATCTATATACATGCATATATATGCATATACATACACATACATACTTACGTGTATATATATGTATATATACATACATACTGTAAAGACCCAATATATATACAAATTTTTTTAAATTTATTAACATTAAAGGGTTAATGACCATTGGATAACTTAACAAAAGTTGAGAGCATGTTTGGGTTATTACATAAATACAAAACCAATAGAAGGTAAAAATATTCACAAAAGCCTTAGTAAAGCTTTCCCAAAAGTTGGAACCATTTTCTACATTATGAAGTTGGAGCCTTGCCTTTATATGTTCCCGAACCACCTGAAAAATGAACATAATAACTAATAAACTTTCGTTTAGTGAGCATACTTAACCAACAAATACTGCAACAAGTAAACATGAATAACTCAGCATCAATAGAACTCCGGAGACCCAATAACGAATAGAGTCAAAACTCAAATGCTCAAAGAGCACATAACTGTATCACATGCTAAACTATTATCATTCCACAGAACATTCATATATCACATGTTACAGTAAAAATAGTAAAGTAAACTCACCTTATGAAGCATATAGAGGTACAATAATATCTCCTCACTTTAAGTAATTAAACAACAAGTAATTCCTATACAAATATAACAAATATTAAATTCTAAATTTTGCTACTGAAAAATAGGCTACACGGGTCATGTAGCGCTAGCATTACACGACCAAGGATAGCTACACTGCCGATGTAGCATTAGGGCTCTACACGACCGTGTAAAAATCGACATGGGCCGTGTAGACCTGCATGACTTCCCTATTCCTACACTGGCCGTGTAGCCTTTAAACATAGCCAGACTGTTTACCCGAACAACTGTTGTTTTGTCCCATTTGGTCCCCAAATCTCAATCTTTCTAATCTCAATGTTTTCCTACACTCAAAACAACTTATATAATTGTTTTTACACAACAAACACCTATTTTTTATGCTAAATCTAGTAATTACATCAAAATATCTAAACTTAAACCTTAAACTAAAGTTATACAACTACAAGAATGTGTAATTTATACCTTAATCTGATTTTAACACTTGATTAAATCCTTGATTTCAGGTTGCATTATACACTTTCTTAACACAAAGTAGCTCCAGTCACAATTTAGAATCTCCTACTAATTTTTTTGGGTGATTAAATTGAATTTAGGAGTGTGTGTGTGTATATATATATATATATATATATATATAATACTATATAAACTATTTAACATTCTCTTTCCTCCTTAATTTTAAAAATTCTTAAAATTCAATCAAAACAAAATCTTGACTTTTCATTTTATCTAAATTAATCTTATCCACTCAATCTTTAATCATTTCATTTTCTCCTAATTTACTTTAACGTTTTACTCATTTAAAATATACCCTCTCACAATAACACATCTCTCACACAAACACAATTACCCACCCATATCAACATAAATTTCATAATCTTATTAACTTCTCTCTCCTTATTTCATAAATATAAAAGCTTTTTTTCTTATTTTAATATTTTTTAAATTTTATTTTTAAAATTAATAAAATAGTTTATGCAAAATAAAAGAAAATTTGAAAAAAACAGACATGTTACTATAGAAAACTTTTTTGCGATATTAAATCGCACGAATAAAATATCATTACATTCTTGAAATCAACTTATTGTAAAACAGAAACTATTTGTCATCGCAGCTTTGCGCGGGTACGATGATAGTATATTGACATTTCTAGTATATATAACTATGGCCTATTGACATTTCTGGTCCCTAAACTCCTAATCTTTTCATTTTTGATAATTTTAGCCCCTGAAGTTCTATATCACTAATTAAAATTAATTCTAAAATTTATAAAAATTTCAAATTAATTAATATTAACTGAATATAAAATATTTCAAATCTCGGAGTGTTACACATACATACATACAAATATATGTTCGTGTATACGAAACACACACACACACATATATATAACAAGTGTTTTCAAGTTATGGTTTTTTTAGTTTTTGTCTATATGATTTTGATATCACACATTTGCCTTTTGCCCTTATTTACTTAATTATTATAAAAAATAAAGAACCTTAAAACTGGGTGTTTAAAATTGAGCTGGTTTTGATAATTGTACTAGAATATATGGATTTCCTTAGATGTTCATTAAAAAAATTTACATTTCAATATGACACTTTCATACAGTTTAAAAAACAAAGTCTTCTTGATGCAGACACCATACATTTAGTCCATATCTTCTTTCACAGACATAAAAACAGACGGAAATAGACATTAGACATTTTATCTCTGAAAAAACAAACAACACCTTTAACTATATTAAATTCTGAGTTTAGAAGGAAAAAGAAAAAAAAGGTGACGTAACGCTTAAATGAATTTTGGATTGAAGAATCCAAAAGTAATGACATAGGGATGGCCAAAAGAGCTTTTGAAATATAACTGTTACTTACACATGGTCTATCATGGGTAATGAAGATAATCAAGATTTTGCATGATGAAATGTCGAATGACATGATTATTATATAAGTTTATGTTTTTGAAAATAATCACCTTGTTGACCTGATTGTGCATTTCAATCAGCATAATGCAAAAATAATGCACATTATGTTAATATTTAATTTATTAATTATTATCTTGGCATAAAGCCGAATACAAATCTTTTTGACTGTGCCTTTTCCTTTCTTGTGGGTTTTCTTTGTTAGGAAGATTGGAATTATGTAGACCGATAATTGTAATTGAAATAGTAATTGTAATTATATATGATTATGATTTGTGAACCACTAAAGATACGACTATAACTAGAGATGAAATGAGCCGAGCTGTTTGTGAGCTATTCAAGCTCAGATTGTTAAAGCTCGAAAGAAGCCGAGTCTAAACGAACTCGAGTCTAGATTAAGACTCATTTATTAAACGAGATCGAGCCTGAGGCTTGTATACTGGGCTCAATATTTATTTTTTATTTATTACTTATATAATTTTTTTGAACAACTCTTAAATCTACCTCAAGTTTGTCTACAACGGGACTCAAACCCATAACCTTAGGCCATGTGCAACACCAAATCTAAACAACCCCAATACCACTAGGCTAGAAGCCTTGTGTATTTATATATTTTTATATCATTAAATATGAAAAAATTTAAAATTTAAAATTTAAATTGTTTTTATATCATTAAATATGAAAAAATTCAAAATTCAAATTGTTTTTATATCATTAAATATGAAAAAATATAAAAAATAAAATTTTAAAATTCAAACTGTTTTTTATTTATTACTTATATAATTTAAACTATTATTGAAAAACAAAAAAAATAAACAAACCTATCACGAGCTTCATAAAACACTTCGCGAGCCGAACTCAAGCCTCAAATTACGAGCTCAAACGAGATTATCAAGAGATTAGGGGGTGTTTGGTTAAGTTTGACCTCGTATAGTGGGTAAGACCGTAAAAGGTTTAAGATAGAAGGTAAATAAAACTTTATGGTTATTATATTTAAAAAAACTTAGATGGTTAGATCAAAATATAAGTGAAACTTTGATAATTAAACCATTTTTTAATATTAGGTTTATTTTAATATATGATTAGATTTATTTTATACCGCAACGAAGTTTAGTTGCTCAACCATCGTTATAAACAAAAGTTTTGTTACATAATATAAACGTCTTTTTTTTGTTATTGTTATTTGAATGTATGTTTGAACAGAAGGAATGAGTGATAGGAGACGGTATTCAGACGTGGTTACGCGGCACCTCTTAGAACACCATCTTTTTACTACAGGTACCACAAAATTCTTTACTATTTGGTTTGTCAATGCCGAGAGAGAGAGAGAGAGAAAGAGGGAGAGAGAGGACATGCTGAGGAGTGACCGAGTGTGATGAGGTGATAAAAAAGGTGTGTGTATGTGTGTGTGTATATGAGTGAGTGTGTGTCTGTATTAGTAAATTCTTATGGTGGTGTATATGCATAGGCGGACCTATGTGTTAACGGGCATGCCACCGGTCAATTTTGCAGACAAAGTGGAAATTTTAAACGTTTTCAAGCTGGCGTCATCAGTCAAATTTTGGGGTGACACTAGTAATTTTTTGATACCACCAAAATCTAATAAAAAATAAAAAATTTATAAAAAATATGATAAGATATAGTTCAATCTTCGAATTATACATTTAAAAAACTTTAGTTAAACTTAAAAATAACAATTTAATTAACAAGACTTCATATAAATTGTGTTTTCTTTTAAGTTTTGGCCATAAATACCGGAAACACCGAAACCTCGATAATCCGATCCGATTACCTGAAAACCCGAAAAAAACCCAAACAACACTCTCAATTTTAATTAATTTTATTTTTGTCATTATATGGTGCCACCGCTCAATAGAAATCCTGAGTCCGCCCCTGTATATATATGCTTAGTGTAAATCGTTTATATTTAAGAGGGTGTTTGGGATTGCGTTTAAACATTGATTATTTGATTATTGTGATTTGAAATCGCAGATAATTAGTTTAAAGTATTTGGGGTTGTGTTTTTAGAAATCAATTATTTGCGTTTTGGAGACTACAAAACGCAGTTTTGAGAATTTACTTTTGAGTTGTTTTTTCAAACTGATTATTTGATTATTGTGATTTTACCCTTTAAAAATCAATTAATCTACTTTG
>JAUEJL010005119.1:0-10283 GCA_032274825.1 Drosophyllum lusitanicum | reverse complement strand
ACCAAGCACATTGATATACGGTATCATTTCATTAAGGACAATGTGGAAAAAGGTCTAATTGAATTACAGTATGTTAAAACTGAAAATTAACTGGATGATCTATTCACTAAACCATTGGACGATTCTCGTTTTAATGAGTTAGTGTCGAAATTAGTACTTTTCTTGTTCTTATCTTTTTTTTTGAGTGGATATTATACTACGTTTGTCCATCTTGCACAAACTCTTAGCATGATTCAAGGGGGAGTGTCAACCATACATACAAGTTACACACACTTGTAGGGGGAGAAGTTTTAAAAGAAAATTGAAAATTTATGAAAACATTCAAAAATGATTAAATTACAAAAAGATTTTAATTATTTCATGTTATTTCAAAATATAAAATCCAAAAATATCTTTTTGTTTTGGTTGTTTTAGTTTGTTGATAAATGGAAACTCAAAAATATTTTTCATGTTTTAACTTTTTCATTTGAAATGATATTAAGTAATGACCCTTCGAATTCGAAATGGTGAAGTCTTCTGACTTTTAGCGCTCTTAATTGCAAATTCGAAGGATAATTCTTAATTGCAAATTTTAAATGGGAAGTCTTATGACTTCAAATTTGCAACCTGAACTCGCATGATGGCTTCACATTCAAATTTCTTTATTTCATGAAGGCTTCAAGCGCATGCTTTCATTCAACGTAGACTTCGAACTTGAAGTCTGAACATTCAAGAAGGCTTCGAGCGTGTTTTTTGGCTTCACATTCGAAGTCTTTGTACTTCGTATTCGAAACAGTGCTTTATCAGTTCATTTTGAGCGCTCATTCGAAGGTCTCACTTCGCATTCGAAGTATTCTCACTTCGAATTCGATACAATGCTTTCCCAGTTCACTTCAAGCGCCTAATTCCTTCGAAGCCAATGGACTTCGAACGCTAGATCCTTTGTATCCCTTCACACTTCGAGCTCCTATTTGATTTGTTCTATAAATAGTGCCTTCGTAGTCAGCTTCTTCTTCACGCGTTCTTGACTATTTTGATTTTGAAAAAGCAACAGTGCTAATGGTTACTCATTTTTAAGACCTTCGATCATATTTGCTGCCCAAATTTCCAACTTTCGTGTTTAAGTTACTCTAAATCACAAGGTATACTTAGAACATGTGTGCAAATCATGAATGAGTCAAAGTTAACCAGAAAATTCTAATAACATTGTGAAACTCGGAAGACTAGTTCGAGACTTTTGAATGACTTGTTCCACATCAAAATGATGTTGTTAATGCCTATGATGTTTGCGATGGGCCTTAAGAACACTTAAAGAATGTTTTCCAATAATAAAATCTTGAAAAATCAAAAATAGGTTCTTCGTGTTCTTCGAGTGGATGAAGATTGTGGTTTGATTTCAAAAACACTTAAAATATTCATGTTATGGACCAAATTGGAAAAATTTTAGAGTTACAAATGTGTTTAGATTCATAAATTCATTGATAAACATGTGTCAAAACATATTTTTGTTAACATTAAATATCATTTTGTCAATGAGATTTTAGGTGTTATCAAATTTTTGAAAATTTTCAACTTTTTCAAAGGGGTCAAATAAAGTCAACTTATGATTAAAAGGTCGAGTTTAATCAAAGTTAGACAATTTTTTAAGTATGTCGTTTGTAGTTTAATCAAAGTTAGACAATATTTTAAGTATGCCGACTGTATGGGATATCCTTTGTTTGTTACCTATTCACACTGGCTAATCTTTTTACTGTTTCAACACGATACTGGCTAATCGGGAAGATGAAGCTGTCTCATTTCGTTCTTCAACAGTCAGCCTTACCCATAACCCCGATGATCAACTCCTCACCACTGATAAATTTCTATCTGTTGTTACCCATGACAATAACCACTATATCAATTTCACAATTTTTAAAAACCCAAACTTTCCCATCATATCTGAAATCCTACGAGTCCATCCTTTGAACCACGCCCTTACATATGACCCATCCACATCTGGCACTCACGTTCCCGAACTCTACTTACGACAATTCTGGCATACGGCTCACATTCATACTAATCCATCCACTGGCCGTGTGTCTGTTCGTGGTGATGTGGACCACTTTACAATCCATATTACCACTAGTCGGTTGCGGGAGATTCTAAGTCTACCAACTGCTGGGAGCAGACCTCTGTTAACTGAATTTGAGGAGATTCCAGATGAATCTATTGCCTTGGAAGGCATAAGGACCATGGGTTACAATGGTGACCTGCAGATGCATTCCCACTTCAAGCGGGCCAACCTTCATCCGTTATACTATTATTTCATGACCATCTTGCAGCGGTGCCTGACTCCAAAACACACGGAATATGAATACCCTAATTCTAACCACATAAAACTCTTATTTGTTGCTGCTAATCATTTACATGTTCATTATGCTAGCCTATTCTTTTATGATCTAGTTCAATCAGTGGAGGGAAAAGCAACAGACTTGAAACATGTCAAAGGCAAATTCTTGCCCTATCAGAGGTTCTTGCACATGAATATTCAGTTTGCCATGGATAAAAATGATGAAATCCCCCACAGGCCAAATCACAGTTGTATCAGGGCTAAGCAGTTCTAGTATGTCAAATCTTTGACCGGGGTGCATCCAGTGGAGCCACAACCATTCCCTACTTCTCTTTTGGACCTATGTGAGCAAAATCCGATTGTGGTGAGCTATAAGCAGAGTGTAGGGTTAGCCCCTATGGTTCGACCAGATCCGGTCTTACCTACCCCGGGGGCTGTAGCACCACGTGAGCCTATAGAGCCTAGGACTCAGTCGTCTCAGGGAGACGCTGAGAGGGAAGAGCAGAGAGAAAGAAGTACTGAGAGGGGTGGTGGAGATGGTGAGGATGATACACATAGTGAGGGAGGGCCGGAGTATAATCCCAAACAGATCCAATCAGTTATTTACAGCTTTTCCAACGTACTTCCTAACCCTGACAACGGGCTGAATCGCCAAATCCTGAACAAAACCTCACTTCTGGAGCAGTGGCGCCTGACTTTGAAACTTATACTTTGGCCATTGCTACCACCGTTCCCGGAGCAGCACCACTGTTTGTGGATAACGCTTAACAACAGAAAGAGAAAACACCAGTGGTGACTGAGGAAGAGGATCTAAGCTTCAGCGAGTTATTCCCTGATCTTCCGGATGCTTTTAATGATGAAACTGAGTTCTTATATGATTATCAACCGGGTCCCTTTGATGCTAAAACGGAATCGGCTGATTTTGAAATGGATATGGATTTATATGATGAATATGAAGAAGAAGAAGAGGTTGAGATGGAAAAAGAATCTGAGAGTGAGAGTATAGTGATAAGCAATATACGAGTACTTGTGAATTCAAGTAGAGAGAAACACTCTTAAGTGTGTGTTTTTATATTCAAAGTAGTAAGAGTTACAATATACAAAAGCTTAAGTCACCTTATATACTACATGTATTTATCACTAGTTCTATGTACGTAAGGTGACACTTAGTATATCTAACATACAAAATACAAACTAGATTCCAAACACAAAACTAAGATCTAACAATCTCCCCCTTGTTTGAATCTAGTTGACATTCCTCTGTCCTATCTTTCTTTGCCAATATCTGATCATCTTTCGTTCATTAAGTTTCGCTTCAAACACTTTGATTACCTCAGTTAGGTGAACTCGAGGTGCTTGATCAAAATCATCTTTAAGACTCAAGCTGTGCTCCCTTATCTTGATTAACCACACCCTCAGCGAACCATCAGAATAAGCATTAACTTTATTTAGTCTCATGAAGAATTTCTGTTGTTTGTTGTTGAACAATAGTATTCCTTCATCTCCTTCATACTCATCATCACAACTCCAGACTACTTGTTACATCTCCAATTGATCGAGCTTTAAATGAAATGTTTTTGGCTTTAAAACACTGATTCTGTCTTTGTCAGCTTTAGCTCCTAATTGAAGATCTCTTTCTTCAGCTCTTTGACTCCTGTGACGCATTAATTCCCACAACTTTTGATATCCAGCACATTCATCCATATTCTTTTCTAATTTTGAGCCAAGCTCCTCTACAAGAAAATTAACATCTTCCAGACTTAGAAATTTTAAATCCATATATCCAAAGCTGTAGCTCTTTTGATTAGATCTGGTAACATGATAACAAATCAAATCCACAAACATCACTTTCTGAATTACCACATAGTTCAGGTTTATAATTGGATATTGAGACTCAACTTCTTCTTTCTTGGATCCATGCATATGCAGAAACATTCTTGTTCGAGCTTCATCAACATTACTAACACCCAACAAATCTATATCAAATAGTTCAATAAGTTGTTCAGAGTAGATGTTCACAAACTTTTCTTCAAGAAATACAACCGGAATATCTTGATATCTCCAATTTCTAACTTCTTTATTCAGTGCTTCTCTTGTCAAAACATAACTCCTTCTCAAATTCGGTAAAGATCCTGTGTTGATTGGATCTATTTGAACATTTTCAGGAAGTTTCCATTCAGAGTCTTTCAAGTGTTTCTTTTTCTATTTTTCTTTTTGTTGTTTCCTGAGTATATCAGCTGGTGTTATTTTGAATTGGCCTGGAGGCGGTGGGAACAGATCATATACTTCCTTGTTAACTTTCAAAACACTTTCTAAGTTCAACTGTTTAGATGCTACAACAATCTCTGGATTATGGATCTCTTCAACAGCAGGCTTTGTAACCTTTGGTGTTGTTAGACTTTCACCTTTTTGTTTGCTCATCCACAAGCTAAAATAAAGATTCATCCTCAGCATTAGATTCTGCTATATCAGGAATATCATTTTTTTTCAAAGTCAAACTCTGTATCAGTTATCTCCAATACCTTTTGCTTTCCTTTGTATTTATGTGTAAATGATGTTTCATCCAATTTAGCAGCAACAGCACTTATCCTCTGAGCAGCCGGGGTATCAAAATATGTCTTTAATCTTTTCTCCCCCTCAGAGAGATCGATGTCTGGATCATCGTCGTCATGCCAAGGTCCTGTTGATGACCCGGTAGCTATCTTACAAGTAGCATCAACTTTCATTCTTAACAAGGTTAGCAAATAAGCTTCTTCAGTTGTATTCTCAGACCGTCCTAAAAAACGAACAAGCAGCAAACTCTTAAGATCATCTACGAATAATTCATTCGTCACCTTCTCCTTTACATCATCACCTTTTCTTTCTATTAACTCATCCAACTTAGATTCAATCCGTTCATTCTGCTTTTTGAGTTCATTTAACCTTTCAGCAGTTAATCATTGAGTATCATCAAATCTTATGTTCAATTGTTCCATAGCAGCATCAAATCAGCTTTGGAAACAAATTCCTTAGCCGATTCAGTGGTTGTAACACACCCGGGATCACTTAGATTACCCGTTGAGACACCAACATCCTTAGAAACAAATTCTGTAGACAAAGGGCCACCCACATTCACGGCTGGATCATTGATGACCGTGGTGGGATTTCCTACCAATCTTCGGATATGACCAATAAAATCCTCACCTATGGTAGTTCTGGCAGGTATATCATGGAATAGACTGCATATAGCTTCCAGTGTTGCTGAGTGTTTAGAAAGAAAGTCAATTACTTGACTTCGGTTTTCAATGTGCTGAGAAAGATCAGTCGTGACCTGGAGCTGTTGGTCACTTGTTTCAATACCAACACCCTCCGAATGAGGGGCCGATAGTGTATGTGTTATGTCTCCGTGCAATGAAACAATACCCTTTTGAGAGGATATTGAGTGGCTTTATGGGGTTTGTGCATGCTCTGGTGGGATGCCAGAGTCTTCATTCAATGTCAGGCCGTAGCCCAACAGTGGATGTGGTTTCCCGGCTTTCTGTGGCTGAAGAACTCTCATCACTCACTTTTTCTTTTCTCACTTCTCTCACTCCCTCACTTTGTTTTTGCCTCTCAGCATCTTCTTCTATGTTTTTAATAATATTCACATCATCATATACACCCTCTGTATCCACACTCTCAATATCAAATTCCAGATTTTCAGATACCCTCGGTGATTGTATTGATATAAACTATTGTTGTTCAGTTGGTTTATCCAGAGAAATAACCTTCAGCACCGGAGGAGTCATAATCATTGTTTCAAGGTCCATCATTTAATCATCATATTCGTGAGTAGGATGTATCCTTTGACCATCACGACCAAGTTCCTCTTCAACCTCATCAAATTCAGTATCATCTAATGAAATTTCTGATAAAGCACCTTTAGGAATTATCATATCAATATGCCTCTGAAAGGAATCTTTATCACTAGATTGAGAGCCCACAATTTGAGTGTCACCTTGAATAGATTGTACAGATTGCTTGGCAATCTCAGCGACCGTCATATTATCAATTGAGTCCACAGTAACTCCCTCATTAATTGAATCACCTTCACCACCCCTCTCAGAATTTTCACTCTGCACTTCCCTATCAGCTTCTCCCTGAGAAGACTGACTCCTATTTTCACTACCCTTGGGACCTACGGCTCTTTGGGTAGGACCAGCAGGCTCTTGACGATCCATAAGAACCAAATTATTATCTCTCACATACTGCTGGACTATTGGACTATCAAGATCAAGCAATTGCACTAAGCCCACCAGCATAACATATGGATCAACATTTGGCATAGCCAGAATTCTATATAACTTAATCATCATTTGTACTTAGATGACGGATCATCATCACGACTTGACATCTCAGGATCCCTTGACATCAATCTTTGAATTATCATTGTTAAGAATCAGGGAAATGGTAAGAAATTCCTTCTTTTACCAGATATCACCTTTTCACGAACAACTTTTGATATTTCCACAAAAATTAACTCAGCATAGTCAAAATGCAAGTGCTTAACCATTCGAACTAGAACTTTCATAGCAAATGCATTGGCTCCATTAATTCCCTTTGTTACACTTGTCAAACATCTCATGATAATGGCATACAAAGTTTGCCATTGTGAAACCAAGCCCGATCTTTTAAACTTAGACATTCCAGTCAATTCCTCTTCATTCCATCCAAGATCCATAATATGAGGTAATATCAGTTTGTCTGTTGGAAACGGATCAAATTCAGTATGTGGAGGATAAGCATTATGTCCTTGTAGTCTCAAGATTCGTCTAAAACTGTTTATTCCCATTTCAAATTCTACTTGATCCACTTTTCCATAAATGACAGGGTTTCCTTGTTCACTCTCAGTCAGAAATAAAGAAATCCATAATTTCAAAGAATACGATTTTTAAAAAATTTCCTAAGTGTTAGATATGAAATCCGGTAGTTTTTATCGGATTTATTGAATCCGACACTTTTCTTTACCAAAAACCGACACTTTTGAAATCTGAAACTTTTCTTTGTCTAGATGTTCATGAAATCCGATACTCCACAAAATCCGACACTCTTAGAAATCCGATATTTCTAAGAAACCAACACTTTACAAAATCCCCTAAGTGTCTCAAAATCAGACAGTTTGGAATCCAACATTTTTCTAAGAAACTATCAGATTTGTCTCAAAATCCGACAGTTCATCTCCAATTTTCAAAACCCCCAAGTATCAAAAACCGACACTTTCCAAAACCTCAAAAATTTGTTACTTTTAACAACCAAAACTAAAATTCTCATGTAATTAACCTCAAACAAAGAACTCTTTTTGATTATAAAAACATTTAACCCTTGAAAAAACTCTGTGTCGAGTTCGAACATTCAAAAACCATTTCCGAACAAACATTCAACCACAGATCAATCTCATGAAAAAAAAGAACACATTTACGAACAAAATAACCACAGATCTACTTCCTACAAGCATTTGCGAATTTAATAAAACAAACTCATGACTCAAAAACATTAAAAGATCGAGTTCATTCGATTATTTCAACTCCGTTGAAACAGTATTTTCGTACCGTTTAAAGCCACTAAAAACCCACAAAATTAAATGATAACAAAACAAAACTATACCTTGAAGATCACGAAACAACGACGAACACACATCTACAAACAAATCTCTCAAACAACAACTTTGAAATTTTTGACTTTGAAGAAGATGAAGTGTTCAAGTGTTTGGAAAACCGACACTTGTTGTCGGATTTACCTTTTATAAGTAAACTCTAAATCCGACAAATCATGGTTAAAAACCAAGAAAAATCAGACCCAAAGTAAATCTGAAACTGAAGCGGATTTGTGAAATTCGATAAAAAATACTTGACACAAATCCGATAAAAATAGCGGATTTGGTGTAAATCCGACAAAAGTTGAGGATTTGGAGTAAATCCGATAAAAGTTGCGGATTTTGAGCAATTAGCACAAATACTTGGCACATTTATACCAATATACTCCCCCTTGACCTAACACCTCATCTTTGATAGAAACAATTTGCTTTTCAACAAATTTGAACTTGAAAACAAATTCAAAAACAAACATAAAACTCCCCTTCAAATAATGCACAATTGTACACAAATTTGAAATGAAAAAAAAAATTTTGAATTTTTAATATTTTGAAAATGTTTTTGATTTTTCAATTGTTTATATACAAACTTTTAAATTTTTCTCCCCCTACAAACATGTATCATACGTAATTCATGACTTGTATTCCATGTATCTCTCCTCCTCAACTCATGATTGGTATCTGCACACACTAACATATACCTTGATATATCTGTTTAATCCAAAATACATAAAGAAATAATATGTCAAACAGACAAATTCAACATGCCTAATTTTGACACCAAAGCATTAAAACAAGATTCGTCTAAAGGCTTTGTGAAAATATCAACAAGCTGATTTTTAGTTTGAACATATTTCAATTCGATTAATCATTTTTCTGCATAATCTTTGATAAAACTATATCTGATGTCTATATATTTAGTTTCGGAATGATGTACCGGATTACATGAAATAGCAATTGCACTCTAAGAATCACACAACAAAGGAATCTTGTTGTACTCCAGACCAAAGTCAGATAGCTGAGTCCGAATCCAAAGACACTGTGAACAGCAATTAGCAGCAGCAATGTATTCTGCTTCAGCTGTTGAAGATGACACACAATTTTGCTTTTTGGATCCCGAGCATACTAGTCTGTCTACTAAGAAGTGTGCACTCCCAGAAGTACTTTTTCTGTCCAGCATGCATCCGGCATAATCTGCATCAGAATAGGAAATTAGTTCAAATCCCGAATCTCTAGGATACCACAAACCAAGATCCGGGGTACCCTTAAGATATCTCAAAATATGCTTGACTGCAAATAAGTGAGATTCCTTAGGATTTGTTTGAAATCTAGCATAGAGACATGTGGAAAACATAATATCCGGCCTACTTGCCGCCAGATATAGCAATGAACCTATCATACCTCGATAAGTTTTAAAATCTACTGCTTTTCCATGAGTATCAGCAGATAGTTTTGTTTTAGTAGACATGGGTGTACTAATTGGTGAACATCTAGACATATCAAATTTCTTTAAAAGATCCTTGATATACTTAACTTCCTTTATAAAAATCCCATGATTCAGTTGTTTTATTTGAAATCCGAGGAATAAGTTAACTTCCCTGTAACATCCTCGATTCGGTCCTAGTTGTAATTTGTTTGTAAGTGTACGTAAGTTAGTAGAATATGTAAATATTCCAAGTTGTACATGTAAATGTATGTATTAAGTTGATTGAATGTGTTTAATGAAATATATGTATATATATAATTGTGTATTAGTTGCTTAAGTTAAATATATATATGTATTAGAAAAGTTAATTAAAATATTTAGAAAAGAAATCTTGAGACGGTTTGCCTCTAAATAAGAATGCATATATATGTATGTGTTTAAGTTGACAATATTACTCAAACTAGAAACACACACACAAACACACACATTTACTCTCTCTCGTGACTTCTTGAAAGAAGAAGATTGAAGTTTGGAGATTTGTTGGTTGAATCAAAGAAGGTTGGTATACGTTTCTTGAAAGTTAAGCATGTTTGAAGTTAGATATGTGATTGGTTAAGGCTGGAACTCAAGTTCATGTAAAAACTCCATTGTTGAACAAATACAAGCTTACTTTGAAAGTGGGTTTTGTTTGTTTGATGTTTTTAAATGGTGTCAATGAGTTCTCGAGGTTTATATAGATGATATATGAAGTTCTAAAGTGTTTTTTGCAGTGAATCTAACAAGTTTGAAATTCTGGTTTTGAGATATTAAAAAATTAAGTCGGCTCGTTGAAATGTATGAATATGCATGCTTAATGAATGATCCTGATTGGATCAGCTATGTGTATGTGAAATGTTCACGAACAACTTGAAGCATGGTTAAGGTCAGCCGGTTGTAGCTGG
>JAUEJL010005118.1:0-22534 GCA_032274825.1 Drosophyllum lusitanicum | reverse complement strand
AATTTCATAATGGCCTTCGGAAATCTTAAATATCATATTACATTAATGAATATATAACAATTAAAAACTATTTTATCTATATTTTACTTTTTCAAAATTTACGTGAATATTTTACATGAATGAAATTTTTAATTTGAATGAATATTTTACATGAATGAATATTTTATCGTATTTTCAAATTTTTACTATTTCTAAAAATTGTAAAAGATATTCTGAAAATTGTAAAAGATAATATTTTCAAAATTTTACATTAATGAATATGTTTTACGTTTTATCAAATTTTGTATTTATTTGTTTTTCAAATGTAGTAGCTAAATATTAGTTTGACTTTAAAAAAGTCAAAATTGATTTTTTAAAATTAAAAGAATGAATGACTAAGATCTAATATTTTATTAAACGAAGGGTCCTGATCGTTTAATAATTTTTTTCTAATTAGTCTTTTATATATAATAAAAGATAAAAGATATAGATTAAAAGAGAAAGTTTCTACATCCTTTCATTCCATTCCTCCCATTCTCAACCCTTTTCTTTACCATCTTTCCGGGTTTTAAAAAACAAGCTGGACGAGCTGGTTTGGTTGCTGATATGGACCAATGAGGATACGATAACTCACGTGGCCCAGCACGGGCCTGAAATTCGATCATGGTGGGCCCAGACCTTCCCTCATCCCTTCTTTTTTTGCCTTGTCTGGATTTTCTTTTTTCAACGGCCCCTTTCCATAACCTGGAGTCGATCGGGATTCACCTCGCCAGCTTCTTCAGACACTTGCTACACACACAGATTCATGGAGGATGGATCGATGGGGGCTTTGGTGCCGGCCGTAAAGTCGGAACTTAAAATAGTTTCTTCCGATGCCTTCCCGCCGGAGTCCGGCACCGGGAAAATGGTCGAAGTTCGAGAAACCACGGATAAAGATTTGTTATGTCCGATTTGTATGCAGATAATCAAGGATGCGTTCCTGACATCTTGTGGACACAGCTTCTGCTACATGTGCATCATCACGCACCTTGACAACAAAAGCGATTGCCCTTGTTGCGCCTCTGCGCTCACCACCAACCAGATCTTCCCCAATTTCCTCCTTGATAAGGTTTTTCCATATTCTCCGTACTGTTTATATCTCTCAGTTGTTCTATTATAATTTGCTGTATGTTGAATTGTTAGGTAGTTAATAATCAACATTGATTACTGGGGAAAGAAAAGATTTTTACTGTAGACTGCCAAAATCCTGATACAAAATCAATGAGAGTTTTTATTATATTTTTATTACATTGTTTGTTAGCAATTGAGTCTTCAAGTGGATTTGGTGATCTGGATATAGGTCAATCGTAGTAACTTTATAGAACGGAGGGGTTTTATTACAATTTAGATGAGTAACTTCATTAACATACTTTTGGATGTTTTTTATTCTCACTGCTTTTCAGATAGGGTGCAGCTTGCAAAGTGTCTCACATGGTGTAACGTTGTTTAAAATCTTCTTTTAATCTTTGTTATTAACTAAATATGCAATCCCGTCTTCTAATTATGACATGGGATGATATATGTTATTTGCTCATTGTAGTGAATGCTAAGAAATTTTGATAAGTTGTGATTTTTTCTTAAGTACTAACGATGCACAATGTGGATGTGGCAATGTTATAAAACATAACTTCATAAATCGTGTGTTGTAGCAGTTCTTGTGTGTGAAAATACGAGGAAGGCTCTTTACACTTTCATAATGTGTGTATGGCATGGGTTGGGGCATTGGGGGTAAGGAAGCTAGTTGATGCACTTAGGGTTGGTTTGGGTAGCTAAAACATTGAATAATTGGCATGAAATCTAAATACATAAGTAGGAGTTAAATTTTGCTGTGCGTGAAACCCATAGGGTAGGTGAAAAGGCTAAGAAAACTTCTGATAAAGAATGTAAGAAACGGAGTTGAAACGGTAATAGATAACAACTAAAGAAACGGAGTGGTTAGCATGTGGATGTAATTGATTTACCTTTGTTTGGATTGGAGTATACAGGAGCTGTTACAGTTGTGCTTATTCTTTAAACTGTGTTTTACTTGGATTGATTTAAAGTTGCTCGGTCATAAATTATTCATATAAAGTTATAAACGCCCAATATCCACAGCTAGTTCAACACAGTTGTATCTTATGAACTATGGTATACTAGTCTGGTTCTAGTTTTATTGGTTGTCTTATAGCTTGCTAAAATCTGGATGTGAGTTTTTTCAAACATACTTGGTACCTGCTGGCATTCTAAATTAGCAGCATGATCCTTTTGCTTGCTAAAATATCGTAATGTGGGTTTAACTTTAACATACATACTTGCTACTTGATAGCATTTAAAGCTCCATCTTTTTTTATATGATCATTTATTTTCAACATGGTTTGTACCTTGAAAAAAGTTTAATTCACAATGCAGCTTATTGTTAAAGGTTTCTCTGTACCAAATGTAGCTATTGAAGAAGACTTCTGCTTCACAAGTATCAAAACGTGCCTCCCCGTTAGAACAATTTCGTCTGGCATTAATTCAGGTGAGTGTTCAACAAGGCTTATGATCACTATGTCTCAGATGTTTATCCAAGGATACATCTGAACTATATGTTTGATAATACATATACATATATCAAACACACAAATAGATATGGATATATAGATATGTCTGAAATTTTTGTTACTGCATTTTTTTGTACATACGTAGTTCTTCTCACTGAATTTTATGTTGAAAGGGTTTTGCGCACATAAGCATTTAAAAGATTCTGAACAAGCAGACAATATCTATCATAAAAAGCAACTTATACAATTATGAGGCTGAGGTTTATGTTGGCCAATGGCCATGCCATAAATGCAGCCATTTGGGTTTATTATTCTATCAAAATTCATGTGGACTACTTTTACGTGCAGCTGTAACTGTGACACTTTTTGTGTTCCTTAGACAGGGTTATGAAGTCTCAGTAAAGGAGCTGGATACACTATTATCCCTGCTTTCTGAAAAGAAAAGGAAATTGGAGCAGGAAGAGGCTGAGAGAAACATGCAAAATCTTTTCGATTTCTTACAGTGCTTAAGGAAAAAGAAGATTGATGAACTTAATGAGGTGTGTCTCATAAATGTCAGTCTATACAATTTTAAGGTTTTACCTAGAAACTTAAGCTCTAGTTTGTGCATATCTAGAAAAAATGGGATATTGGTTGGTACTTACCTTAGGGAATTTATCTATTGTTAGAACCAAGGATGATAATTCAGAAATCATTTTAGTTAGTGAAGGGTTTTCGCTGAAACATTGCTGTAAGTGTTGTCTTTTATCAACATATTTTTCAAATATACGATCACATTAATTCTTTTCTTCCAGGTGCAAACTGATCTCCAGTATATCAAAGAGGACATCAGTTTGGTGGAGAGACATAGGATCGAGTTGTATAGAGCAAGGGATAGGTATTTGGTGAAAACGCGGATGCAATCTAGTCCAGAATTACCGGGATCAAAATTTTGGTATTCTTCATCAACAGATAAAGACAAAAGTGAATTTATGTTTGGGCCTGGGAAAGTTCATGGAGGAGTTCCGATAGCCAATCTGCAGTACAGGAATATGGATGGAAAATCTCAGGCTACTTCACTTGGAACCCAGAGGAAAGAGACTTCCAGTGGATTGAGTTCACAACACACGGGCCAATCAAGTCTTGCTGTTATACGAAAAAAACGTGTTCAGTCTCAGGTCAATGTCAAACCTTCCTTTTTCTGAAAATCAGGTTGTTTTTATTTTTATATACTAGCTTAACACTCCATGTATAAACACAGGGGATGGTTAAAGTAAATTTTAAATGTTTATGGTGTTAAAGAGTAATAACATATATAGTAAAACAATTGTAAAACATACACAGGGATATAAAGTCTCTTAAAAGAGGGGTAAATCAAATAAAAATCAGAAATTTATACATATCATCATCATCAAATTTTTTGTAGTACGTCCTTATAATCAAATTAAATTTTTTAAATTTAATCCAATTGGTATACGTGTTTACATATATAACCACGAAGATAGGTAGATGTATCTACTAAATGGTTTGAAAAAATGTTTTTGTTAAGATATTTAATTGTTAACCGTTAACTAACTAAATCAACTAAAAAATGGCATTTGAGGAAACAACTCATTCATAAGCCATTTGAGAAAATGAAGAGGGGTGATTGATAGAAAACTTCTAAAAATAGAATGATGACATCATAACCTCTTTTCTTTTAGTATATATTAAAGATTAAAGATTAAAGATAAAGATTAAAGATATATGAATGACTAAGATCGAAGAAGAGGGTTGATTACTCATTACGTTGACAATTGGGAGTGATTGCATAATAGGGACCAAGTACATTTATGAGTTTCCATAAGTTGATTTAATTGCATTTAGATTTATCCATATAGAGTTGTGCTGAAAATAGTTGGGAAATAGTATATCTTGTTGATGACTGCATTTAGTTGTAGAACATCAAATCTCATACTGAATCTGACCAATTAGTACCCGGTATGCATGGAGATTCCCTTTTGGTGATTTAGTTTCTAAATTAGTACTTGTGATCTTGTTTTGAATTTTCACACCTTCATGGTATTTAGTTGGCATGAATTATTCTCAAAATTTACGGAACTATTAATTTGATTTTCTGAAGTATAAACATGCTTATTAATAGCTACTGCCTAATTGTTTCCTACAGTTCAATGACCTGCAACAATGTTACTTGCAAAAGCGACGCCAGTTAGTGCATCCATTACAGAACCATGATACAAGGGATGCTGATATTGTGCAGAGGGAAGGTTATAGTTCAGGCCTGACAGATTTTCAGTCTGTACTGTCTACCTTTACACAATACAGGTATCTATGATCATTCCTTTGTTTGTGTTGCAGCGTTAGAAGTGTTGCTAATTTTTATTTGTTTTCTTTTTTCAAACAGTCGGCTAAGGGTGATTGCCGAACTTAGACATGGCGAGCTCTTTCATTCGGCCAACATTGTATCTAGGTATGATCGCAGTGCATTGCATTTATTTTTTTACATTTTGTGTTTATCAAAATAGTTTGAAATTTATATCTGAAGCAATGGGTGTCCAAGCTTGCTACATGCTACCTATGGATGGTAGTTGGTCATAGCCTATTAGAGCTGTCTTCTTTAATAGTGTCTAGTTTCTTTCATAGGTTCTCCTGGTGTTTTCACCTGTCTTTATCATTTCAATGTGTTCATATTTGTCTGAATCTTAATTCAGATAATTGTAGGCTAAGATCTAGAAGATATCAATTTTCATATATTTATGTACTAAAACCTTCGTTCTGACATCTTATGCCAGAGAGCCGACACAATTGATATTTTCAACCATAAAGTACTTAATTTTTATCAGTTCAATGTGCTAAGCTTTTGTGGAGTCTAATTGTCTGAAGGACCTTGTCACCACCATTGCAGTTGTACTCCGAGGGTGCAAAGCACCTGGGGGAGCACTCTTGGAACAAACATTAGAGTTACAAGCCACTCCAGTATGGAAATTTTAGGCCCTGTTTATGTATAACTTGTAGAACAACTGAAAAAGTCAGACACGATGTTGCCCTAGTCTGTTTTTTTATAAATCAAATTATATGTATCGGTAAACCCTTGTAATAAAATCGTTAAGAAGAAATCTCTCTAGTTTGCTTGTGGACATAGCTTGATCACGTCACCAAGTGAACCATGTAAATTCCGTGTTGTTTCTTATTGTCTGGTTATTAGTTCTGTGTGTTTCAGGTTTATTGTTAACTTCTAACAGTATGTGTGCTGGATCAATAAGTTTCGAATAGAGTAGTTGGTGTAGATTATGCAGGGGAGATGTGCTTACTTTTCACTGTCATAGGTCTTGCATCTCTTGTTTGGCAATTTTGCATGCATCTAAAGCACTTGTTTCATTGAATTACTGGTCTTTTGGTTTTAAATTGACCTTTTATGTTCAAACATATTATCACTTAGCTTTTTTCTTTCCTTTTCTTTTATAAATAAAAAACTATTTCTTGCTTTATAAGATGCTAAAATTTGCATCATGTGCTTTACGACAGCATTGAGTTTGATCGAGATGATGAAATGTTTGCCACTGCCGGAGTTTCAAGGCGTATAAAGGTTTTTGACTTTTCGACGGTGAGGTTTTCTATTCCACCTCCTTCACTTAAATAGTAATAATAGTCTGACAATGGAGCCAAAGTTTTGGAAAGAGTGAGGTTTCTTTAATTAATCTTTGCCAGATGTTTAATTATCTGCATCAGGGATATAATTTTTGCCAGATGTTAACATTTGATATGCCCCCTTACTTTCAGGTTGTTAACGAACCCCCAGAAGCACACTGCCCAGTAGTGGAGATTCTCACACGATCAAAGCTTAGTTGCTTGAGCTGGAACAAGCATACAAAAAATCATATAGCCAGTAGTGATTATGAAGGAACGGTATTTGTCTGGGATGTGAATACTCGACAGGTAATTGGATGCTGGTTACTAGTGAATTCTAATTCTTTTATATGAAATTTTAGGCAAATTGCACAGAAAGTTGGCGAGCTTATGTACATTGTACAATTTCCATTTAAGGTACCAAAATATTTTATTCTGTTAGTTAAAGGTATCAAACTTATTATCTTGATCAAATAAGATTTCAGTAGGTTTCCAGGTAATAAATGTTTTCTTAACACGCCTATGTGGCTTGCCACATTAGCTGCCATGTAGATAATATTTTAGGGACATTGGAGAAAATGGTATTAAACTTAAAAATCTAATTTCTGGTTTTCTATATGTGGTAATCAATTTTCCCTTTTTGTTAACTAAGAGTATCCAACTTAATTGAGGTTTTGAGGTAACGAAAATGTGACCAACCTATTGAGATAGTCGAAAAACCTTCATTTTGATACCTTTAATTAACCAACAAAAAAAAGAAAGAAAGTTTGGTACCTCAGATGGAAATTGTTCATAAGTTGGGTATCTTTTTGTTGCAGTTTTGCCCAAATTTTTTTGCCATGTGTCATTTTGCTTAAACGTCATTACAGAAAACAATGCAAGCCCTTTATGAGTTGTATTGATTCTTTTTAATTTTGAGACATTCAGAGTGTGATGGAGTATGAAGAGCATGAAAAACGTGTCTGGAGTGTTGATTTTTCACGCACAGAACCATCAATGCTTGTATCGGGTAGTGATGATTGTAAGGTACTATTACTGCATAATTTTTCTTATAAGCTTACGAATTTTATGTATTCTTTTATTAATTATTTGTGTCTGTATTAGAAACATAGTGTATTATCTATCTTGTTTTGTCAGTATTCAATTGGGGTGTTTGGTGGGTGTTTTTTGTTATTCCGTATGGCGTCTTTTCATGGTCTTCCAGCTATCCTGTCATATATTTATCTCGAATTGTTCATCCTTCTACTAATAATATATTTCTTCAATTTTGGCTCACAGGTGAAAGTTTGGTGCACAAGACAAGAATCAAGTGCTATTAACATTGATATGAAAGCAAACATATGTTGCGTAAAGTACAATCCTGGGTCCAGTAATCACATAGCGGTAATTTTGTTTTCTTTCATAAATATAAACAAAAGTATTGTCATTTAATTGCATCTTTTGTGTTCTAATTTCATGATCTTAAGTTCAATATCATTTTAGTGTTTTTGTTATCAAGCATGCCCTATATTTGTCATTATGCTTTTGTTATCAAATGATGAAACCAGCTATTACTTGGAATGTTTGCATCATCTAATTTAGCTGATTTCGTTTGTGTTTTACTTTTTAAACAAACATGGGAATCTGCAGGTTGGCTCAGCAGACCATCATATACATTACTATGACTTAAGGAACACCAGCCATCCTCTTCATATCTTTAGCGGCCACCAGAAAACTGTTTCATATGTAAAATTTTTGTCCAATGATGAGCTAGCATCTGCTTCTACAGACAGTACTTTACGTTTATGGGATGTGAAGAAATATCTACCAGTAAGCTCTCACTTGTTTATTATCTGGTTCTTTTGTTAAATAGTTCAACTCTTTTTCATACCTAATGCACAATATATTCAGTTTCGTACCTTCAGAGGTCACACAAATGAGAAGAACTTCGTGGGTCTCTCGGTAAACAATGACTTCCTTGCTTGTGGCAGTGAAACAAATGAAGTATATTCCTATCATAAGGTAAGTTAGACAGATAGTTTGTTCATTTATTTGGGCTAATCGCATAAACAAGGTAACCAACTTTGGTCTGATATTTATCTTGGGTAACCAACTTATTTAAGACCAACAATGAAACCATCAAAAATTTAAAATTAAGTTCAAAAGTTAATTACCTAAGATAACTGTTTCTCAGGCAGACAGGCACTATGTCAGGGGGGAAATAATCAACTTGGCCAGAAGTTACGATACATGTCATCTGCCCTGTTACCATTTTGACTAGTTACTGGGTTATAATCATCTTGAATCAAATTCTCTTTTGTATGTTGCTTACCTTAAATTCACAATTTTAAAAATTGGATGGCTTTTCTTAGGTAAAAGAAGAGTTTTTTCTTTTAAAATAAGTATTGTACCAGAGTTGGTTACCTTTGGGAGATTTGGTTGGCTAGAAATTCTGCTGCAGTCCTCGAAAACTAAAGAACAGTATGCTTTGAACTTTTCATATGAAAATTTATCACATTCGTCTCATGACTTGTAATTTTTGACTTGGTAAGTTGGTATATAATTCAAAAAATTTGTTTTTCATAAAACCGAGAAATCTTGCCAAAGCAATGTCATCAAGGTATAACTATATACAAATGAAAATCATGCACAAATAGGAAAATTTAGCTAGTAAATCTTATGAAATAGGAATGTTACAGTTTTGTTATGGAAGGGAGGGTTTATAATTTCGTTAAAGATTCAACGTCAACATTGCATCCATGACATCTATATTTTAGATATTAGTCTGTTTGGTTACGATTCTGTAGAATGTAAAGTAGTGATGGAAGTTTTATGGAGTTTCAGGCAATCTCAAAGCCGTTAACATGGCATAGATTTGGTACACCGAATGTGGAGGATAGTGATGATGATGCAGGATCTTATTTTATCAGTGCTGTATGCTGGAAGAGCGACAGCCCCACAATGTTAGCTGCTAACAGTCTGGGCACCATCAAAGTTTTAGTTCTCGCACCGTAGGATCTTGACTGTTGATCTAACTAATCAAAAACTCGAGACTGTGAGAATGATATTGGATATCGGACGTTGAAAAGCAAATAGAAATACATTCAGCTTAATGCCTTTCATTTGTACATACCAAGTTCATCTGTAGGAAGAAAATACAGTCTTCTTTAGTTTTAGGAACTAGAAAACCAAAACCATTTTGATTGTAACCTGTGCTGGGATTTTGTCTCAGTTGTGTTGAAACCTATAGGTTATTTCGAGAGGTTATATATCCTTCTACTTTATATTCCTACTCATAAGATGGAGACAAGTGTCAAAATCAAGAGAGATGATAAAGAAAAAGAATGAGTGGATTCCACATGCCATCATTATGTGGATAGGAGGATGAAGTAAGAAGATTTAGTAGAAAGAAATATAATTTTCCTTGGGCATATGCATAAGACCGGTGAAAAAACAATCAAATCTGTAAGTTATGTGTGTTTTGTATTTAGCAAATGTGATAGTATTACAGGAATAGCAGATTAAAGCTTGGCAAGCTTAATACTTTTTGTTTATAGATGTCACGTTTTATGGTTGCAGGACTTTTTAATTTCTTGTAATTATTTGCTTTTGCTTGAAAACATATAATTTTATTAAGACAAGATTTGGTTAGAAGATGTCATTAATGAGGTAATTACTGAGCTTGATATTCATATCAGAATGAATGTTTTATATTTTTGATATTTTAGGTTGTTTTAATTTTTCTTTGAATTTTACTAGCTAAGCACCCTGTGTATAAACACGGGGATGATTAAATCCACTTTTAAACTTTTTTCGTTTTTTAGATTACTAACATGTATAAAAAATAAAACTGTAAAATATAATTCTATAGAATGTATTTAAAAATTAGTAAATCTAAACAAATATGGAAATTCATATATAACTTTGTCATCATATTCTTTGTAGAACTTTTTTATAAATAGCATCCATTGTTTTATTAGCAGGGTTGCCTTCTTCATGAGAGAAAACGGACCGTCTAAAAAACAATCCAACATTAGACAACGATTGGCCTTGACTTTTGTTAATCGTTATTGCAAAACAAACCAGGAGAGGAAACTGTCTTCGTTGGAACTTAAATAGTATTTTAGAATCAGATGGAATCAACTTCAATCTTGGAAAGATGATGTGTATTACCAAGGAAGACTTTTTTGAAGACATTGTCATTAAACATTTAATAAATGAACGGGGCAGGCCGAAAAAGAAATGAACTGGTTTATCAGCCGGATCTCGATCAGTTTCTGTTTAAAAAAATTATATTTGTTATGAATAGTGTATGGAATTTCATAAATTTGAAGCTATAAGAAGTTTATCATATTACCATTTTGAGCATCAGAAACAACAGGATGATCACCTGGAGGATTAGAATCAGATTCCGCAGCTTGTACCACTAAATAGATTTAATTACGATGGTTATATACATATGCAATGAATTCTAATTCGTCTTTGTTTAACCGTAAAACAATACCTTTAGGAGCTCTTTAGAAGACCGTATGTGCATCTAGATCAAAGCTCATAATATCAGAATAATCCCCTTCATAGTCAACTCTAAATAAAATAACAAAAGTAATTTTATAACTAATTATAATGATGTGTAAATTAAAACACGAGATAAAAACATATCAAGATCTCCAACAAACAAAATATGTGGGTGATGCAGAAAAGACACATTCTCAAGATTCTGAATCTGATACTCCGTACCATCGTGATGAAATAATTTTATTTCAAACAAAGCAATATCAAAACAATGATGTAATATAACAATATACCCCTCACTAAATCCAGACTCATGATAAAGTTGACCTTTACCATAAAATCCATGTGGTTTACCATGACCGTTCTCCAAAATTTCAACGATATACGGCTTTTTCCGTAGCAATTTAGTTATGGTAGAAGGTATGGTGCACTTAAGATTCTCAAAAAACTCCTTACATAAAACCTTGTAATAAAAAGAATATTCCATTTTATTAAGTAATATATATAGAAAAATAATATATATTAGTTCTCCAAAATATTCCATTTTATTAAATAATATGTATTTTTTACAATTATTTTACTATATATATTAGTTTTTTTAATACTATAAAAATTTAAAATTTATTTTAACATACTTAAATCAGAAACAAACTTAAATCACATGGATAACAAATGCTTATTGATTTAATATATCATCAATTGGATTCTTACTTGTAAAAGGTAGATGAAGAAGAATGAGAGATTGATTAACCAAGAAGATATTGTCACTAATAAGTGTAGATACACCTAATGAAGGCGTAGGTTGAGGTATCGTACTATTAGAATCTATTTCTTCATAAATAGAGGTTTTAAAATTTTCATTTGATGATATACGACAATTGTAGTTTAAATACACCTAATGATTAGTTAGGATACACCTAATGATTTTATTGTTAATCTCTTATTTCTAAGGGAATTATTTGAAAGTAGAGGTTTTAAAATTTTCATTGATGATATACGAATTGTATATCATCAATCGTATTTAAAGATTTCATCATAAATAGGGTTTTTAAACTTTTCATTTGATGATATACGTTTGATGATTACAAAGTGTATGGAACACAATTGTAGTTTAGATATACCTAATGTTTAGTTAGGATACACCTAATGCTTTTGTTGTTGATCTCCTATTTCTAAGGGAATTATTTGAAATTGGGGTTTAGTTCACCAAAATATATTCAACTTGTCATGTTTTGCTATTGTGTGTATCGAACTTTAAAATTTTCTATTGTGTGTATCGAACATTTAATTTGTCGTTATTATGTGTATTAAACTTTCTATTTTATGTACTAAACTTATATATTTTGTCATTTTTGATATAACCAGAATACATACAATAGCAACAAATTAAAAGTTTGATACCACAATAGAAACTTTTAAAGTTTGATACACGTAATAACAAAACTTATCAAGTTAGATATATTTTAATAAACTGAACCCTTGAAATTGTGTTATGCATAAAGAATAGTAGTTTAGCAATATGGTTTAGCAATTTGATGTGTTAACCTCCTATTTCTAAGGTAATTATTTGAAATTATAGATTGTGATTGGTGAAAAATATATTTAAAAATAGATGATGACATCACAAACATTTTTTTAAATTATAATATTAGATATTAGATGAGTAGTTCGTTTTGAATTTTAACCATCATCGGTGTGTTTGGCGGGAAATTTTTAGATCTTTTACGAGCTGGACCTTTTGGTTTTTGGAAAATAATTGTGACTTGAAAATAATAATAACTTTTTTTGAACGATGAAGCTTAAGCTTTTATTATTAAAAAATAAGCTTCTAAAAACTTCGAAACAAAAAACTACTTTAAGTAGCTTCTATATAGTATAAGTTTGACCGTATTTCATAAATGTAGTACGCAAATAGATAAATAGAAAAAGTGGAGAAATAATTTGATAGATAAATTTGCTAAGCAACCAGTATGGTTACTCTTGTCAACTTTAACCTCACTTTATACCTACTAGGGGTGTTGAAAAAAATCGAAACCCGTTTAACTCGACTGACTCGAATTATTTTCAGGTTCTTCGTTAGCTTCTTCGGGTATTTCGGTTTATCCGTAAGTTTATTGGTTTGGCTAAGTTTAATTTGGTTATAACAGAATAACCTGAATTTAAAAAAAAAAATTGCTATTAGTTCCATACTTTCAATCCATTTCCATTTGGACCCCTTCCCTCTCACATATTAGACATGTTATATCAATCAATACAGATTTTCAAGGGAGTCTAAATAGAATCACCTTTCCATTTTCCAGTTGCATAAAAGTTTGTATGTCCGACATGCATGATGCGTAATGAGATGATGTGCCCCACCCGCTCATTTTATAGGAGATGCAGTAGCTAGTTTTTATGACGAATGGAACAATAATCATTTTTTATTTCATGAGATAAACAAAGAAAATTAAAGATCACAATTAATTTTTTATTTCTCGGTTGCTTAATGCTCAACATAAATTAAGCTGTTTGAACAGGACCACAAGTAAACTTATATATCTTCTGCTGCTTTCATGGCTTCAAATCTTGGCTCTTTCGCCTGGAACTTCATGCCGGCATATAGTTTCATGTAATCATCAAATACAAATTTCGGGTAAACCACTTGTTCTTTCTCTGCTTGTTCCTTCACCAATGCCTTAGCCGGATAGATCACCGCATCGTTCCCTGGGTTGTAGAAAGACGCGATTGACATTCGTGTTCCGTTTGTTTGAGCAATAACTCTGTGCATCACACTCTTGTATTTTCCATTGGTAATCACCTGTGATCCAAACATAAAACACAATACCACTCAAATATTCATTTCTATAAATACTATATCATATTTCCCCTTGATGAATTTAAATCCTGCAGTTTACCTCAATCTGGTCACCAAGGTTGATGACAACTGAATGAGGCATAGGTGGGACATCAATCCATTCACCATCTTTCAGTAACTGGAGCCCACTGACTTTATCATCTTGGAATAGCAATATTATGCCACCAGCATCAGTATGTGCTCTTAGTCCCTTGATCAAATCTGGGGTGGGGCATGGTGGGTAGTTGCTAACCTTGGTTCCAAAATTTGGACCTTTTGACCCATGCAATGCTTTCTTTAAATGCCCTTTCTCCAATCCAAGATTCTCACACAGCAAGTCTAAAAGTTCCTCTGCTAACTTTTCTAGTTTACCAGCAAAATCCCTCATTACTTCCCTGCATATATAAACATTCAATTCATACCACAAAACACAATCATTTGCAGTACATCCTTTTATCAATTACAGATTCTTGTTTACCTATATTCATCATCAAGATCGGGGATTTCAGCGATGTTAGATGTTGGGAGATGACGCATGAAGAAAGTGCTCTCCCAGTCCATATTGTTAACTTCTGCCTTAACACTTTCTAATGCTTTGGCTGCCACCATTTCTTTGAACCTCTGCTCCATACACTTCTTGTAATGCTCTTTTGTCATTCTTTCCACAGTGTCCAGTATCTCATGTGAAATCCCATGGTTTACCAACTACACATATATCCAACATATACATACACTATTAAACCCATGCTGAATAACTGTTTGATTTGAAATAAATATGGATTCAGATACCATTTGGTTACATGTTTGATGGTGAATATGAAGAGAATTATAATTGTATACCTCAAAGAATCCCCAGTTCTCACAAGCATCCTTAATTTTGTCCATGGTGGCTCCTCTCTCTTCACCATTCAGCTTCTCCATGTTGATCAAAGGGAAGTGCTCCATTTTTTTTTATAATTGATATACTTCTTGTAACTTTTGTTGAGTGTTTGTGTGATTAGTTCTGATGAAGAATGCAGAATGTTTGGCTTCTTATTTATAGGGGATTCAGGTTATCTTTCAGGATAAATCAAGCATGTAAGGTGCTAAAGTTTGGAAAGGAAGACAAGTTTGACCTATTTGGGGCCTACCTGCAGGTTCTAGAGGTTGTTTAAAGGTACTCATCCTCTTTATCTTAAACTAAATCTACTATATGATATTTTGTATTGTTTAATAAGAGTGTTATGCTATTGGTCAAATATATTCTCAATGGCTACCAATAAGGAAAGATTAAAATAATCACAAGAAAATTGTTGTATTAGATTGCAAAAACCCTTAACAACTAAAGTTTGGTCCTTCAAACACATACCTTTAGGGCCCAAACAAAAAGTTTTTACACGTCTATGTAGGGTTGTTTATAGGACGGGGTGGATAATGAGAAATTTGATAATCGTATTTACAGGATGGGTACCCAGTTTAACTATCTAAAACCGAACCATGCGGGACGGGTATCCGCATTGAATTGAACCAAAAAGGAGCATGTACATGTGGTTAGGTTTACGGTTACCCGTATTTTGACATGTGTTTTGATGTACACAAAAAAAATACTAGAAAATAAAGTTATTTTGTGACAAACTAAATAAATTAACACAAAAAAAATACTTAAAAATGAAACCAAGAGTATGGAGGATTAGAGTCGCCACTCGCCGATAAGTTAGGAGCATCGCTTTATTTGAGTTGCCGAACGTCGATGTGGTAGTGCAATGGTTTGATCAAGGTTTTCAAAGAAAGGGGATAACAAAAATAATTGTAGTGGTTGTTGAACGAAGAAAACACAGTATGTGATGAAGATTTTCTTAAGATTAGTTATTTTTTAAATATTAATAAATATATTTAAACTAAATATATACGGGGTGGGGCATGTATACCCGCGGGTAACAAATTTAGAGAACCGAAGCGGGTACCCTTATTTTCGGAACACAAGTTGCTTGCATATCGGTTTTTTCAGTTTTGGATTATGATATGGGTAAGTTCGGTTATTTAGTTTTTCGGTTTTTATGAACAACCAAATGGGTCATTAAGTGTGTTCGTTAACAGTGGTGGACGTCCGTGAGGAGTGCATTGCGGTTGGTACGTCCAAGAGATAATAAAACAACTTTTAGTTATTAAAAATATTTTAAATAGAATTAAATAATCACACAATGAATAGTCTAGCTACTTAGACATTACATATAATAAAAATTTCTGCCTTGTTAATCACATTGTTATATATATAATATCTAGGTTTTGGTAGAAATAAAATTAATAATGACCCACTAACATTTATAAGGCTGCTAAAGAGTAAGTTATGGCTGCTAAATACATTTATTTTTTTATATATATTTTCCTTTCCGTATGAAATACATTAGAAAGTTTCTTCTTTGGTTTGACACTTTGACTCGAATAATTCTTTGACTTTCCTATCAGATATTATCTCACACATGTATTTTCTTATTTGTTTATTTCTTAAGGGATGTTTGGGATTGTTTCATGTTCGACTAAGAACGCCGTTTTACAAAGACAGGTGTGAACTTGCTTCTCCATAATCACGTTTAAAACGCATAATTACGTTTTGAAAACGCAATACCAGACACGTCTACAGAACTGAAAATTAATACCAAATTGAACTTCTTTTGGATAATCAGATAACATGGGATGAGGCTATTAAAGAAAGATCTTTCACCTCAAATTGAAGCTTTTTAATTAATATGTCAAATGGGTTATTATTAACTCAAAGTTGATTTTTTCAAACAAATGCAGCCTATTACAATTTAATAATACGTGCTGCTAACAGTCTTGTAGTTTTAGAACTCCTAGCTAGATGTATCATAATCTTGTTAGTTTCTCAGGATATGGACTTAAGAACATTTCATTGGAAATCAAGATGATGCTGATGCTGCATTGTATTAGTTTAGAAAGTTTGGTTTAGACATCAAGTTTTGAACAAGCTGTGCATTGAATGACTTACTTTACATAGGAGAGTTTAAATTGAATGGTGGTCCTAATAATTAGGTCACTTGGTCATGGTATCAATAGGCTAATGGTTGTTCTTAATTTATGTCATGTTTTTTTTAATGGAAGATCAGATTTAGTTTTGGTTAATTTAAATCATACTTTGTATACATATTGAGTTAATGATGTTAGATAAATTTGATCTATTTATTAATTAAATTCATTATTTAAGTTTAAACTCGTTTTATGTATTGAAATGTTATTCTTTTTATCTTTTTTTCCTGTCTAACTTATCCTTTTAGTAGTATGAATTTAGGGGTGTTGAAAGTATCCGAAGCCAAATAACCGACCGACCCAAACTGTTTTTGGGTTACTCGAGTTTCGGATTATTCATCTCATTATTTACGATGTTTAAACTCGTTTTATGCATTGAAATACGGGCCGAAATTGTTCAAAAGTTTTTACACATGTACTTATTAATGTTTGGGTTTATGTACTTATACGGTACTTTTGGTAACCAGTTACACCATTTACTTGCAGACTTTTTCCGACGACCTACCTAACACATCCCGACAACTTTTTTATAGTGACTTAAACGTTTTTGAAGCATTTTACATAAAGCATACCATGTAAAGTTTTTTTTTTTTTTTTAATTTATTTAACTTTATATCGGGGTCCCACTCACCCTCTTTAACACACTTTTTTTTCCAAACTAAGTATCTACAAAACCCAACAAGATTCCACAACAAGATCACCAGTAGAAATGTAGAATTATCATTAGGTACTAATGTACAATATAGTAGATAAACTAAAACATTATTAAGCATGTATAAAAAAATGTATACATGAAACATTGTTACATTTCAATCAACTTTGAAATGTTCCACACAAAGATCAATTAACTTACTATAAGTAATTTCTATTGATTGATATTTTCATGCACCTTGTGATTCTTTCAAGGCAACACCTTTTTTTAGACTTTTGACCAAAGCAATATCTTTTATTAAAAAAAAAATTCAAATATTATTATTTTAAGATTATTAACCATTTAGGTTTATTTTTCTCTAATTTTATGTTTTTTTAAATGCAATATGTATTAAAAACAACCATAGAATCCACATACAATATAGCTCGAAAAGATCACGACCCAAAGATAAAACTGAAAACTACCATCCAACTAACGCAATAGAAAAAAGTTCACAGTTCCTTCAAAAGTTTCGCACACAACAACCAATCGTTCCAAGTCATCCGTTTGAAAAAAGAATTTCGATTCTTTAACCAAGGACAGATCCGTATGTCTCTAAAAACTTCCCAATTTGATATTTTTGCACTGAAACAAACATGTATTCCTTCTCTTCCAAATGAAATAGATCGAAACACAAACAACAACTTCCAAGACTTTATTTTGACACCTCGAAAAACCGGACACCATCTTCAATTAAATAAAACTTTCTTTATCAGAAAAATGATCAACATCTAAGTCCCACCACTTACAAAAATTACTCCAAATATCCATGAAAACTCGCAATTCCAAAGAGCATGCTTCGGTCGACTTAGAAATATTGCCACAAACAGGACACAAAGCCAAAGAAATGTCCATGCCTTTGTAAAGAACATCTCGGGTTGGAATACCGCCATTTAAAACTCACCATACAAAGACACAAACTTTCCTTGGATCATGACAGGGTCATATTGTTTAAATCGTAGTAGAAGACCTAGTTGAAAGTGCCTCCTCAATCCAACTTTTAGCCAATTTAACCAAATCCATACTTAGTGTGAAATTAACCTGCCCCAAAAGGACCATTTCTTGACCCTAAAACATCACCATTATTTTTCAGTTAGCCCCCAATTAAGTGATTGAAGGCTACCAATATTTAGCCCACCCGATTTAAAGTTTGAGATTTTTTTTCTCAAGTTTATCCAGGTAATAGAATTTTTGGCCCCACCCTCGACCCTTCCTAGAAAAATATCTCTTCGCACTCTCTAATTTTTATTGATCGCAGAAGAAACAGAAAAGGCTCTAATCGGCCAGCCTCCTTCGAGATCTCGATAGTCCATCACTAGGATCAATGTAAACACATCGGCAACCTCCTCCGAGCTCACCCTTGCCAGCATCGATCTAACGATCAAGCTCTCCATTGGAAGCATCACTCATCGTGCTCTATATCTCCATCTACATTCGATCTCTCCAGTTTGATATAACTTCTGGATAAAGTATGTTTGGAGGATTGCTTTTGCTTCTACATTTATGGTATATGGGTTTGTATATGGGTTTTAAAGGAGTGCTTCTATGAGAAACTTTTTGAAGCATCGATATCATTTTTAATAGAGTTCACTTGGTAGTTTACTGGATAGTCCACTTGCTCCATATGAGAGGTCAAATGATCAAATCTTGGTGATTTCAATCAAGAGTGGCTAGAGGGTTATTTGAGGAAACGATGATAGATAAAATTTGTTCGACCACGTACATCAGAACCAAAGATTCATACCCTCGATGAAACCTGAAAATGGAAAACCCTTTTCAAATAAAAGAAAATTACCATTTTTAATAGGATGGTGTTTCCTTAAAAATGAGGACTTGAAACCGTGTGTAATATTTAATTGAAAGACATGGTCTTCACATATATATTGCCGTTGTGAAGAGTGTTGTACTTTCAGGTTTTTCTTTAAGATTGATTTCAATAGGCCTTTTGTAAAAAAAAATACTTATTTGGTAATCATTTTTCAAATGATATTTAAGAAAAAATAGTCAAATACTCCATTTGTAGTCTCTTTAGTTCCCGGTCGAAAAACAGCCATTCATTTACATTATCTTTCACAGAATCATATTCATCACATTGTGTCACATCAGCTTTTTCCTCCTATCATACTAATCTTCACACACAATCCCACTATACTCGTACCATATCACACCCATAAAAAACAAAACACATTGTGTTTGGGTTCAACGTGGGTTCTGTAATGCAGACTATCACCTTGACCTTGCATGCGCTTCACGCCACGAGTTTTGTTTTTTCTAACCTCTCACGCTCGTACCCAAATTTTGTACATGTGAATCTCGAGATCATAGCGAAGCTTAGCCTTAACATCGATCCATTTAAGAGAACTTTCACCATTAATTATTTTGTACTTAGATTGGTATGTCATGTTTCATCAAACTATAGGTGTTAAATTGGCCAGATGAATGAGTTCGGTGATTGTGAATGGGGGGTACCACTTATTTGGTCTATTTATTTTCCCATATTTTCCAAACGTCATTATTCTTTTTTTATTCGTTTATAATATAAACTAGATTAAATGTCCATTTGATATAAGAGTTATTTAAAAAATATATTAAATAATTATAAAACAATGGAGTTTATAAAAATGACGACGGACGATGTCAACACCAAGACCAACGATGGAAGCGTCGACGCTAGAGGGCAGACGTGATGACAGAAATGTGGTATATATTATAATACGAAGAGACGTGATTGTATTTCTTATACAAGTCATTGATCATTATCGTTATAATTATAAACAATAAGGTCAAATATTTATTGGTTATATATATTTAAAAAAGTTTACAATGATTATAAAATATTTTAAAATGATTAAACTAAGAATTTGGTTAAATATGATATTTTGAAATGTTATAAAAAGTAAATATGACATTTATAAATTAAGATGTGAGAATACTTTATTTCAGGATTTAAGAATGACGTATCTATAATAATTTTAATTTAGATTAAAGAACTTTGATTCTAAAAGTCAAAATCAAATCAAAATTTCAATTTAAATTAACAGCTGAGATATAATTTTATCAAATCGAACTATTAAGATTAAGATTGTCTAATAATGACTATCTAAATTAGTTCTTTATTTATATATATATACTTATTTAGAGATTAGAGATAGAGATAGATTAAACTTTTTTTAATAAATTATGAATCTTTGTTTACATATTATATTACGTAGCTTTTGGATTACTTAACGATCGTATCTTATCTTACTTTAAGAAAAGAAAAAAAAGAATGACATGATTGAAACAATAAAAATGTGTTATGTAAGGATGTAATTAATTGTTTGATTGCCTAATAATATATATCTGTGTTACTACACAAAACTTGGATTATTTTACAACAATATTATTTCTATAGCTACGTATTTTTTTAATCGTTACTTCAAACACCTTCATAGCTTTCAGTTTTCTGACACGTGGATTTTAATATTTTGAAGATAAATTCGATGTCTCAAAAAAATTAATAAATTTTATATGTCAATTATTTAATTAGTAGAAGACTAAAAAGGCCGGGAGGGTTTAACACGAGATAATACAGTTTTCTTTAATTTATGATAGTTGTTAACGTAAAATGAGAGAAAAAGTTCATCTAACAAGGAATGGTCGATGACTCGGCCTAATGCAACCATTTGACTTGGCACACTTGATATTTGAATGTTTGTATAAATTGGAACCCTTTCTCTCAGTTTCAACTATCCATACAGAAAAATATGTGAGTGCGTGTTTGTATTGTTAGGAATTTTCAAAATAAAAATGTCATTTTTGGGTTGAGTCTTCAAAAAATGAGAGAAAATATATGAGGTAAGTTTTATTTGTTCCGTACAGTAGAAAGTTGAAAACCGAAGTGAGCTTATAAAAATATAAGCAACTAGCTCGATAGACTATATAAGCAATTAGCTCAATAGACTATTACTTCACTAATGTTAGTGAGATATGTGTGACTTTTGAGGGGTGTGAAGCACTCTCCGCATGCGCACTTGTAGACGTAATGTGGCGTTTTGATGGCGCACTTTTGCACACTCATATCACCTCGTGTCAGTTCTGTCGACCATGTACATAACTGTTCGCAAAGCCAAAAAGTCCACCCGTGGTTTGAACAGGTCATGACTTATGGGAACGGTCACATCGATTCATTAATGAGAATTCAAACAATCCATAAAAGGGTCATAGTTAAGGATAATTGGTCGCAATGGTTCGCAATCATTCACTAAAAGTGACTATTCGAAGGGGTTCACTAACCATTTGAAGGGTCATATTCCGCCTACAAATACACTAAGTTTGCATTTTTGGTCACTTCAACCTCGATTTTTCTTTCATCTATATCCCTCTCTATATGTCTGATATTAGGATAATTATATTATATAGAAACACAATATTCTAGTTCCTCAAAGCACTTCAAACTTTATAGTTTGTCCGGTTCATTGGTCAAGTCTTTATTTATTATCTTCAACCATCAAAGAGTTTAATGATCATAAAACTAAAAGGGCAAATTGTAAAAAAAGTATCATATTAATATCTAAATTTGACAAAAAAGATAACATGTATTTTTTTTTTACTAAAAAAAGACTATAAATTTCAATTTGTTATAAAAAGAAATCTTAACGTGATAACCTGATTTTTTGACATGTCATGATACTCTTTTTAATAACAAATTAAAGTTTAAAAACTCTTTTTTTGCAAATTTAAAATTTACTTCCTTTTTTATAACAAATCAAAATTTATATTCATTTCTCAACACAAAAAATTTACATGTTATTTTTGTTTACAAATTCTAATATATATTATCTTTCTCGGTAATTTGCCATCTAAAGTAACATATTTACCACCCTAAACGTTTTCACAAAGGATTATAAAGCTAAAAACTAGAATGATATGTCATACCTCATAGAATAAACATTCACATTGACTATCATATATATTCTCACATTCCTAAATGGGTAACCAATAAACACACCCCAAGATTTATTACTTCAGTTTAAAATATAATAAACTGCATCAAAATACAACGAACTTTAGCTAAGTTGTCATTGTATACAACGAACTTTTTTTTAAAATTAATACAACAAACTTTTATAACCTTACCAGTGTATGCAAACGGTAATCTGAAGTGTAGGTAACCGGTCATTTTTATTTTTTAGTATTCTTTAATTTTAAATTCATATCTTCTTCAAGATATTCATTTGTTCTTCATATGTTACTAATCAACTTCATATGAAATTGAATTTGAAACCAAATTTGGAAAGCAAATCAAGTTTATGAGATCTTGAAGGGCAACAGTGATTGAAACCATAAACTTACTCACGATTTACAGAA
>JAUEJL010005107.1:0-10284 GCA_032274825.1 Drosophyllum lusitanicum | reverse complement strand
TGTTGTCGAGAAGGCTCGAGCACAGAAAGAGAGAACACCTGAACAAGCAGCTGCACATGCTCATACATCAAACAATGCAGCTGCCCTATCTGATATGGGGTGAATACGCTGATGTAATCAGTCTTTGTGAATGAATTACCCTGCATCATATGACGTGTTGCATTTTGAGATGATGAAGGTGCAATTGGAGCAGAAGACAAAATAGGACGTAATGGTCTATTTGTCTGTCCTGAAAACTTTTTATCTCGGAAATCAGTTTTTAGACGTTTTTTCTGTCTCGTCTCAGGTCGTGTACCAACATGCTCACACTCCCGTTCACGGGACACAATAGGTATATTTTCATCATCACTCCCGAGTGCCTCTTCAAGTTCTAGCTCAAAGTCAGCATCGTTATCTTCATCTTCATCAAAATTTTCATTCTCTTGCACTGAACCTGAATCTCCATCAAGTAAAACAGCTGCAAGAAACTTCCTGTATTCTTCTTCATCATCTACATTATGGTGAAGGTCATCCTCGTCATCTGTTTCTTGAAGGAAAGTCTCAAGTTCATCAAGAGTGGAACCCACAAGAGAATAACGAGCCCTAGTTCACCGCCATATGGCATCCTCGTCATCACTAATTTGAGCTTTTGGGAAGGTGACATTTCACGATACTCCACAACAGTCACAACAGTAAGTTTATTTGTGACAATGTTTGGCTCATTTAGCAATCCAGCAGGGGCATCTGTGAGATTAACCACGGGTGAATGCTTTTCTCTACTGTCCACGACATCAGCATCTAACTCATCAATCTCAGAGCTAAGGCTTGACGAAGCTTCTAAGGAAGGAGCTTCTTTCAAAGAAGGATTGAAATCCATATCTCCTTCCTCGTCCTCCTCATTCTCATCTTCTACATGTCCAGAAGAAACATCTTTGTTTTTGGATAAATTTCCAACATCAATGACAACATCACAGTGCTGATTTTCTGTTGATGGTGAAGGTAATGAAGTCATTGCAACTACAGGTCAAGACTAATGAAAATCCCTGCAAGGCTACAACTAAAAGATTAATAGATCAGCTATCCCATTTACCGAAATTAGTAATTACCTTGGGTTACAGCTCTTATTCAAACAATGTGGAATGACCAGGGCCGGCCCAATCATTTTTTGGGCCCTGGGCGTAAACTTAAAAAGGGGCCCCTAAGTGTAAAATTTTTCCAGGTCCTCATTGTTATCTCTATTAGAATCATCTTCGTATATCCATATTAGTGTTAACTTCATCTCATTCACATTGACTTTATTCTTATTCAAAGCATTAGAAGAACTTGTTTTCTTAATTAATTATCCATCAACTCTCTAGAGATTCTTTTTTCTTTTTCAATTTCCTCCTTTTTCTTGCTTTTTTGGCTACCCGATAAATATATTTTAGGAAAGATGATGTAAGCTATAAGACAAACAATCAAGCAATTTCATCTTCTTTTTGTTACTGCAGGTACAAGAATTGCCACGAGGTTGAGATAGTAAGCCATTTAATTGTGATTATTTTCTTCAGACAAGGCGGATAAAGACAAGGAATGACAGCAGTAAGACTTCAAATATCTTTCTTTGAAAGAAAATGTGGTAACACAATGGAGTAAAAGTTGTGTATGAAGAGTTCTTTAGTTTTGTCTTTTGTTTTTTTTTTTCAGATGATCCATTAGCTATAGTGAATTGTGTGTGATAGATAGCAAAGGGTTTGTGGGTTTGTTTAGAAGTAAAAGTCTTTTAGTTTTTAGAACCTTTGCTAAATTTTGTAACATGAGTTTGTTGTAGTGAATTTGTAATTAGTCAAATAAAAGATAATGAAGTACATGGAGGAACTAACTGGCAAATTCATAAATCAAGCAATTTCAGAAGTAAATATGTAATTAGTCAAATAAAAGATTACTAAAGAAGTACAAAAAGGAACTTACTGGGCAAATTCATAAATCAAATACTCAATGTCAAAACACAGTCAAATAGGCAAAATCACAGTCAATTAGTCAAATTCCATCACAAACGCCAATCAAAGGTCAAAACTTACTTTGCCAACCAATGGACCAACAATGGTGTCGTATGTTTGACTATCTGGAATTACTCCATTGAGCACCAAATCATCATGCAATTCAATCACTTCCTCTGGGCTAATCTTTTTACATGCATTTGTAAGAAGAATTGTATATGTGATAGAATCAGGAGTCACCCCTTGAGCCACCATCATCTCCAAAAGTTCCTTTGCTTCTTGAATTGATCCAAATTTGCAAACAAAGTTCATGAGTATATTGTAAGTGACTCTATTCACTAATTTCGCGTCTTCTTGCATTTGAAAAAACAAATTCAACGCTTCCTTAACCTTCCAGTTTGCAAAATAACCATTTAATAAGCTATTTAAAGTCACGGTATCAAGCAAACCTAGTCTCTTCAACTCATCTACCATAATCTTGGCTACATCTATAGAAACATTCTTAGACAAACCATCTACAATAGAATTATAGATCACTAAATTCGGCTTCTTTCCCATCTTTATCATATCATCATAAACACGAACTGCATTTGATATACTCCCTTGTTTGCTAAACGCGTCTATCATAGTACCATATGTGACGGTATCTGGAGTAAGCCCACGGTCAATCATATCATCAAGAACTTGTTTGACCTTTGGTAATGATTCATTGCCACTTCTAAAGAGATAATAAACAAGGGTATTTTCCAAGAAACCATCTTTATTTACAATATTCTTCCCCACGAGCCATTTATGGTAATCAATAGCTTCATTCAAGGACCCGTTTCTAGATAGCCCCTTAACCAATATAGAATTGGTGAACTTATCAAAGCAAACGTTGGTTTTTATCATATACGACAACAAAACTGAAGCTGTGGTAGTATCTCCTTCAAAGTAAAGCCAATGGATTATGGAATTGTAAACAACGTTGTTAGGAATCAGACCATTATCTACCATATGAGAACACAGCCAAAAACCTTCATATGTACACCCTTTCCTCATATATCCATCAACCAAAGTTGCATATGTCCTTAAATTTGGTTCGATGCCCATTTTCGTCATTTCATCCCTAAGGCTTTCTGCGGTTTTCATATCTCCTAACTTGCAATACCCATTAATGAGACAATTAAAAGTAACTAAATTAGGGATCACAAACCCTACTGACATCATTCTCATCTTCCTAAACAACTTTAACCCCAAACCAACATCACCCGTTCTACAAGCGCCATCGATGATCATATTGAAAGTGACCACGTTTGGATATATTCCACCTTTCAACATTCGGTAAAACATGCTAATTGCTTCATATAAACATACTTCTTTACAAAGGGCATGTATAATCAAATTCATTGTATACACATTCTCCACATAGCCATATTCAATCATTTCTTCATATTTACTCCAAAAATCATTTATCTCGTTCGACTTTACAAGATGATTCAAAAAATTGTTCCAAGCATGAATTGAAACACCAAAACCCTTTTCTGTCTGCAAGTTAATAATCACTTCATATGCACAATTAGTGTCACCTAAAAGAGTACAAGCCCTAACCAATGCATCAAACACATTAGAGCACATAATATGGGCATCATAACTATTCCATAAGCCTTCCAAAACTTCTAAATGAGAATAACCCATTGTTTGCATCAACTTACTCAACAAAACTAACCCATCATCATATCTTTTGCAATTAATCAACACATGTATCAACATACAAACACATTCTAGTGATGGAGAAAAGCTCTTTTGCTCTTCAACCCTCTTGTAAAACCCTAAAACTAACTCGGGTGACTCTCGAAACTGTGAAACTACCCGAGTCACTAGTGAGTTTGTGAGATTTGAAGACAATATTTGGTCCAAGAAATTCCACTTTCTTTGCCTTAAATTCACACAAATTGAATTAAAAATAATATCTTCGGGATTTGGGTATTTGAAATGCTTACCTAAGTGAAGGTTCCGTGCAAAAAGATTCGTTCTTTTGCCTGAGAACAACTTCAGGAACATAGAACCAAGAAAACCCAAATTAGGTTGGGTTTAACGGGGAAGTGGAGACCGAGTTCGGAAATTGACGAATGTGAGAGTAACGAATTCAAAGTTGGGAGGCAATATAGAATTAGAAGGGTTTTAGTGGCTAAACCTTGAGGAGAGCAACTGAGTCAAGCTATCGCCACACTACTTGGATTCTATTCTATCTATATATGGTTGCCGGTGAGTGAGGCAAAATTAACTGTTTACAACATGCATAACCAAATAGAGGTGATGCCCAGAAAAAAAAGGCTGCCAGCAGAAATGAAACTGATTGTTAGTGCAGCTGTCTCCTCTATAAATAGAGGCCTAATTCACCTGTTTAACCAAAGAGATACAAAAAGAAAAAAAATCAGAGATGGCAACAAAGAAATCAGAAATAGCTGAATAAAAAACAAGTCATTGGCTGCTGTTGAAGTGCCACAGGTATGAATTGCATATTTTTAAGGTTTTTATATAACTAAACTGTTTTCTATAACATTTAAACTTCAATATTTTCAAACACGTAAACTTCTGTTTATAAACATTTGACAATTCATCGATTTATAAACATTCATCAGTTTATAAACATTTGACAATTCATCAGTTTATAAACATTCAGCAGTTCATCCGTTTATAAACATTTGATTGTCATCAGTTTACAAACATTCATCAGTTTATAAACATGTTGGAAACTTCAGAGTTCAGAATTCATCAGTTTACATTTCATCGGTTTACAGAATCTTAATCAATATCTAATTAATACACTGAGTGTGTGTTTTTTGAGTGAATTTTGATGTAGTACATGTATTAACTTGATTATGTTATTAATTTGATTCTGTTATCAATCATTTCTATCTGTTATTAACTAAATTTGTGAGTAAAATAACTTATATATAGATAATTTATGTAGAATAATTTTATAAAACTAATAAATTAAAAGCATTAATTGCAAAAAACTGAACTTCAACTAAAATCCAGGGGTTGTGGAGGCAGTTTTTATACAAGTACTATATTTGGGGGTTGTGAAGGCAGTTTTTATGTAGTTATACCCTATATAAACCCATGTTAATTCCAGATTTCTTTCTTTATCAGACACTCACAATTTCCAGGTAAATTTTGAACAGAATATTTAAACCAATTTACAGATTTCTATGGTTTAGTAACTGTTGTGACCATTTGTCATTTCAGAGGTTCGTAGACTATATATATAGCATAAACCATCAAACAGAGAGAAAACACAACTTAGTTTTTTAGTTCACGCCGTTTTATCTCAGAATTACATGGTTCATTGCCATGATTTATAGTTTGTTATTGCTTTTATTTGGATTTAAAAAAGTACATTGCATGTTCAATAGAACCTTGACCAGGGGCAGGGTTTAAGGTCAAGTCTTTGACAAGGTTCCAGCAAGAACAAATAATGTTAATTTAAAAAAATACTTAATGCAGATTGAGAAAGTAAGATGCAATTCACAAATAATGTTAAAATTGAACAAAAATACTTAATGCAAATTGAGAAAGAAAGATGCGATTAATGTTAACTTTGAAAAAAAAATTCTAAATGCGGATTGAGAAAGAAAGATGCGATTAACAATTAATTATAAAACTAGGCTACTAAGCCCTACAGGCTACTAAGCCCTACAGGCTTCTAAGCCACCCACAGACTAGGCTACTAATCCCTACAGGCTTCTAAGCCACCAAAAAACAGTTTAATTAATAGAAGCCATAGAAAAAGAGTAGGTTAGATAAACCTTACGATGTGAGTCAAGCCAACAACATAATTGTCATTCCACATTTGGGTTTCCATGAAATACACATGTATACATTAACTCAGCAGTTAACCACTACACACATAAGCATTCAAATTGAAAATTGCAAGAACAAAAGAGATTAAAAACCTTAAATTATTATCGAAAAAACTTTACAAAATTATTAACACAGCAATCAAACCATATACAAACACTTAATTCATGATTAGAGCCCAAGCATTTAAAGATAAAGTAATAAAGTACTAATATATTGGTGGCAAATAAGGTAGTAAAATAAAAAACATACAATAAATAAATAGTGAATATAAGTTATCAATCACATGCTATCTTTATAACCACACTTGTGATAAGATATATTCTTTGTCAACAAATAAATATTAGGACACTAATTATGAATATCATTAAGTTTCTAATTATCATAATCGATCAAAAACCAAGAAAAAAATATTAATTTGTAACAAATTTCAATATCTAACAAATCTTCTTATTATAATAAAAGAGTAATTAGTCTACCATTTGACATGATTCATTTCCAAAACTCAAAAATGACTTGGACAAACATAAATATAAAACTACTAATTACAAGCTATTCAACCTTTGAAGAGTAGGGTTCAGAAATTGACAGTCATTGCCATTCTTAAACCAATAATCAGTGAAAGATATACCTCTTGGCTACAAAATGTAAATTCTAGAACACAACCATAACATAGTTTTAAAATGAGGTTTATTTAGAGAAAATTACACATTCAAGCTTAAATCCATAACTCTTAACTGAGACAGAGCATATAAACACAAAAATATAAACACAAATTTTACAATTTTGTAACATGAAGAATAAAGTAGATTGCAGAATCATTATAGGTAAAAGGGAAACTCACCGTTTACAACGTGAATCCCAACCAGCACGAGCTTCAAACTGTGAGGGACTGACCTGATCATCATGAAAACATAGTCAATAAACTAATTTCAAACCACAAGAAAACACTTATGAGTAAAGCACCATTTCTGAAATTCTTCTAGGTATCATAGCATGATATATTCACAAACATATATAATTAAGACATCACTTCAGTGAACAACAGTTCACCTATAGATTTAGAGCATCTATAACTAAATAGCTATATAACAAAAGAATAAACTACATCAAGAAACAGATACCACACACCAACACTAAGCCAATTATCAACTTAACACCACACCAATGCTAAAGTATCACATATCTAATTGTTTGGCAACCATAAGGCCCATTAACACAACTATAACAATAGTTTTAAAAATTAGATTTATAGAAATTTATAGAAAAAACTTCCAACAGCTTGATTACAAACAACTATCAAAACACACAGAAACTTCACTTGAGTTGATAACAAACAAAAGCACCCAAAAATCCTATATAGATAAGAAAATACGATTAGACAAGTGCTAAATCTTAGATCTGCTACAAAAAACAAAGTAAAGTAAGCGATACCACTTATGCAAGCTAGTTCTGTGAAAATAAACAACAATTTGGCAAAAGAACCTCCGGTCTGAAAGGAAATGGGCGGTGTGAACAGGAAGCAGAGGTCGTGTTGGTCGATGGTGATGGCAGGCGTTTGAAGGTACGATGGAGGTGGGAAATGGTCGACAGTGAGAGGTGAGATTAGTCGCTGGTAGCCGGCGTTTTAAGGTGCGATAATTGGGAGATGGCCTACGGTCGACGGTGAGGGGAGGGAGCGGAGGTGTGAGTCGCTGGTGGCCGCCGTTCAATGGTGCGATGGAGGTGGAGATGGCCGACGGTGGGAGTGGTCGACGGTGGTGGCCGGCTGCGATGGAGATGGGGGATGGCCGACAGTGGACGGCTGCGTTTGAAGGTACGATAAAACGATGGAGGTGGGAGATGCCAACAGTGGGCGGTGGAATCGAGGGAAGTTTTTTTGGGGGCAGTTGTAACCGAGGCTAGGGTTAACAAAGTAGGGTATGTTTAGTTCGTAAAATTAGGAGACATTCGTATGATTTGTATTTTAAATTTCTTAAATTTTTATGATTTTAAAAATTAAGAAGGAAAAGAATTAGATTTCAAATTTTATAAATGTGAGATTTCAAATTTCTTGGAGGAGATGTGATATTTTTAAATCCCTTGCGGGATTTCAAAATTAGGATCTACATAACTAACAATTCATTATCGCCTTTACCACATCAACCGGCACTTTACTATCGCCGCTGTTGCACTAATTGGCCACCGCCATTACCATCACTGGCATCACCATCATCAGCTTCCACCACCACCGTAACCGTCGCCCTTCAGCGTCTCCGTGTTCGCTATCATCTCCCTTCGGCCGCCATCTTCGTCGCTGCCCTAATCGGGCATCACCATAACCTTCCCCGACTCCACCGTCGCCCTTCCCCATATCTGTCTCCGTCACCGTCTCCCTTTTCCGCCTTTCTCGTCTCCATCGTCACACTTCCCTGTCTCCGCCATCATCGCCCTTCCTTGCCTTCGCGGACTTCGACTATCCCCGTCTCCGCCGTTGACCTTTCTTGTCTCCGTCATAGCCCTTCACCGTCTTCGTCATCCTTAACCGTTTCCGTCTCCGTAGATCTTCACCGTCTCCGCCTCCGCTGCCATCGCCGTTCCCCGTCTTTGCTGCAATCGCCCTTCTTCGTCTTGACCTTCGCCTCCGCTACCACCGCTGCCGCCCTTCACCGTTTCTGTCTCAGCTGCCGTCATCCTTCACCATCTTTGCCTCTACACCATCATCCTTCCCTATCTCCGCCGTTGCCCTTATTCGTCTCTGCCTTCACCACCACTGCCCTTCACCGTCTTCACCTTTGCCGTCAATGCCCTTCACCATTTCCACCTCCGCCACCGCCGCCCTTCACCGCAGCTGACTCTGCTGTAGTCGCCCTTCCCCATCTTGGCCCTTCCCGACCTCCTCGGCTGTTTCCCTTCCTCGTCTCCGTAGTCACCCGTCACTGTCTCCTCATCCGTCACAGTCACCCTTCACCATCTCTGCCTCTGCCGCCGTTGTTGTTCTCTATCTTCGTCGTCGCCCTTCTTCGTCTCTGCCTCCACCGCCACCACCCTTCACCGTCTCCACCCCTGCTGTTGTTGCTCTTCATCGCCTCCGCCTCTGCCATCGTCATTCTTCACCATCTCCACCTTCCCCATCTCCATGCCAATCCAAGTTGTAAAGATGAGTCAACTACTTCACCATATTTGCCCTAGAAATCTCATTGTCTTTTACATGAACCAATCAGGGAATGTGATTTGATTTGAAGTCTCTAGAGATTAGAAATCCCTGGAATTTAGAATCCTTGAATTTTCAAATCTATGAACCAAACACCACATTAGGGTTTTGATTTTTGAAGGAGGATAGTTTAAGGGGTTGTTTGTTAAAACAGAATATTTAAGCACTCAATGATTTCATTAGGATCAAATATTGTATAGAAATATAAGTCTACATTGTAAATGAAGTTTGCAAAAAATGCAAACTTAAGGGACGAAATATGTAATATACTCTTAGGAGTATAAATATGGATATGACTCATTGTAGTCATTATCGGTTGTGCAATTCATGAAATGAACTATGTGTTTTCTATGGTGCAAATAGAGTTTATCTCTACATTCTCATAGTTCAATCTTATCAACCGTGGAAATTAATGGTATCTTGAATCACGAGGGATATACAAGTGGTATCAGAGCCGAATGGAGTGAAGATTTGATACAGAAGCCGAAGGAATTTCATGCATGCTACAATACCCAAGAGCAACGGAAGCAAAGGTTTTCAAAACGAGTTTTCGGGTATTCAAAACCACATGCACAAGACTCTTTGAGAGGATCGATACTACAAACGAAAATAGCAACAAAGAGAAACCAGAAACAAAGAAGAAGAATCATACCCTTGATGTCTCTGGTGGTTATGATGACGAGGATGTAGATTTTGAACTCAAACTCGAGCTCCTCTAATGGTATCCACACCAAGCTTGAGATAACCCCTTTGCTAGAGCTTGAAGCTTGACTTCTCTTTGATGAAACTAGCTTCAAGAACAGCAGGCTCTTACCCTTCCTTGGATGCACTAGCCTAAGCTTGGTGAAACAAGCTTCAAGAATGCTCTAAGTGTATATGTTTGTAATTTTGGCAAAAGGTTCATACAAGAGAGAATGAGAGGGTTTATATAGGCCACAAGGAAGCTCAAATGGCACTAGGGTCGGCCTCCAAGGATGGACCTCTTTGGACCAACCAAAAGAGTCTAATAAGATTAAAGTGTCACTTTGACTTCTGCCTTCACGGGATCTCACGGGCCGTGAAGCACTCGTGAAGGCAGCACCCCTACGAATTCTTCCCCTGCTCATGAAGCCTCGTGGAGGGCTTCTCGTCACGACCCATGAAGGACCATTGTAACACCCTAAAATTGGCCTAGTTGTACCCCTTGTATTTAGGGTTGTACCCTTGTGATATAAATAAGAATTTTAAGTTTATAGGAGGACAATATATATATTGTTATTACTAAATGAGGTGTTGATAAAAGTTGAT
>JAUEJL010005096.1:0-10286 GCA_032274825.1 Drosophyllum lusitanicum | reverse complement strand
ACTGAAGGTGTGTGTTCGTTTGTGTTGTTGTAGCAGCAGTAACATGAGATGATGATGATGATGATGGGTGAAACTGAAGGTGTGTGTTCGTTTGTGTTGTTGTAGCAGCAGTAACATGAGATGATGATGATGATGATGGGTGAAACTGAAGGTGTGTGTTCGTTTGTGTTGTTGTAGCAGCAGTAACATGAGATGATGATGATGATGATGGGTGAAACTGATTAACTTGCTGAATATTAGAAATTAAAAAGCTCTAATCACTTCCAGAAACAATGAATGAAGAAGCGAGTCATGTACTTAATTAATATATATACTGTACTAGGAGTACGTATAGTAGTAGATATGATGATCGGAGGAGAAAGAAGCTAATTAACCTGTGATTATTGTTGTTGTTGCCATTGATATTCATGTGTCCCAGTTTTTTAACCTCGATCTCCTGTGCGATACCCCGTCCCTTCTGCAAATTTGAATAATTGTTGTGGTCGCCTGATCAATTTTCTTTTTCTTACTTTATTATTATATTATATATATATATATTATTATTATTATTATTATTATTATTATTATTATTATTATTATTATTATAGTGAGTTGCCACCGTTTCCGAAATATCAATTCATACCGTCGAGGGTATGAATATGTTTGACGTCAATGTCATGGCTTATAATTGTTGATATTATTATTATTATTACTATCTTGAATTGTTGATATTATTATATAATATATACCCTCTTATTCTCCTTTACTTTATGACATATCCTCTTATTCTCCTTTACTTCATGACATATCTTAGTATTTGAGTTCCCACTTAATATTTGAGTATCTAGGGATTCTATTTGATATCCAAAGAACCGAATGAGTTGTTAAGGAGTTGAATATATCCTAGCCGAGGATCCTTGGTTTTTCATCCGGTTGACCGTGCAGTAAGGAGTTCCTCCGGCCCCAAATTTCCCAAATTGCTAAGAAGATATAATCTTTCAAAGCCTATAATTTAAAAAATAAAATTCTAGAAAGTCCATGTTTTGATTAATATATTAAAGAAGTGAACGTGCTGATTGAATACTTCAAGGAGTTCAGAGAAAAAGAGTTGTCTAATGCTATTAATAATACTAAGAAACATGCCATTGAAATGAATATTGGACCGGTATTCCCTCAGAGGGACGGGGTATCGCACAGAGAAACAGAGTTGTCAAGCTAGTGCTTCTCTTTAAACCAGATTTGAACAGTACAAAAAGTATGAAAAAGTATTTAGTTTTTTGTTTCCTAAAAAGTTGAAGGAATTTGATGACAAAAATCTTAAGTCATGTTGTAGTCATCTTGAATCAGCACTTACGTATGATGAACGATCAGATCTTGATGCAAATGAACTTTATATGGAGTTGAAGCTGTTTGACATGTTTTTATCCGGAGAAACTATCTGACCTAACGATGTCTTAAAAAACTTGAAAGAAGTTGATTATTTTTCCAATGCAATTATTGCATATAAAATTTTGTCAACTATGTCTGTAACTGTTGCAATTTGCAGAAAGAAGTTTCTTAAAACTTAAGTTGTTAAAGTCCTACTTTACTTACACTAATTATAGGAGAACTTCACGATTAATGTAATTTTATAGGATAAACTATTTTACTACATTTCTTTTGTTTTAGTTTTTGATATAATAAAAATCGTAGTATTAGTGAATTTTTGCTTATATATGTGTGTATCTGTGTGTGTGTATATATATATATATATATAAGGCGCCCATTTTTTCACATCGCACAGGGCCTTCAAAATTCACATGACGCCCCTACCAAACTCAAGCCCCAAATTAAAAGCTAAAAGCCCTGCAATAGAAGACGACACAACGGTTTGAACAGCCCCCACCAGGCCACCAGTTTGCAATATATAAATGCCAACAAATAACGAAACACCAAATTAACAGTAGTCACACATGTGTTCTAGGTCATCCTTTACATAAATAGCATACAATGAGTCAATAGGAAACGGCTTTAATACTACGTAGAAAGAGAGCACCAACTTTTTATTTAATTTAATTTAATAAATAAAGGACCACTGTTAAATTATTTAATTTGTTTGTCCCCCATTAAACTTTATTAAAGTCATGATATTAAAGAGGAATCTAAAATATTTTATTATGGTACGCATTTTCATAATAAATTTATATAATTATTTTAGTTAATTAAATAAAATTTTAAGTAGTAATTATTAAGTATCAAATGATTTGTACGTAGTTAAATGGTATCAGATGGTGTAGAGTGATGTCTACTATAAAAAAGTTACGGGTTCAAATAAAAAAAGTTAAATAAATATTAATTATAAAAAAATAGTATAAGAATATATTATTTTTCATGTTTATTTCTATTACCCAATCATTTAATCAAAATGTCATAACAGGACAAAAGTACAAAAAAAGTATCAAAATTATTCGTAACTGTCGATTTGACAATTCTCGTGATCTAAGGCTTTTTCCTTTTGGTTCCAAATGGAGCCCTCAGCCCATCCTTACTTTTTACTTTTCCTAACTTCTGCATGAATTGGTTTAATTTTTTCAAGACCCAAAATTCCAAAAACTAAAGGCACAAAGAAGAGAAACGTGGGTTTAATTAGCATTACCAGGAGGGTCGAGGGCAGTTAACTCTCTCAAACATGGGGCTTAATCCTCACATTTTTGTTATACTCACTTTATCTCGATCTAAAATTCGTTTATCGAGCGCAAGAAGTAACTGCACGAACACTTTCCAACTAGAAACATCCCCGCCTATTTATGTGTCGAGAACCATGTTTACACCAAGTCGCCTGTTTCAAACGAACTACAATCAATCTCCCACTCATCAATCCCAACCTTGTAACTTTCCTATCCAAGTCGCCTACAATGAGTTTCGCTATCAACCTTTGTCTAACTTTTTTTGGGTTTGAAATGCCCGAGACCCAACCCGACGCTAGCTGAGCCCATACCTAAATTCGGCTAATCCCAATGCAAAAAATCAATCTCTTCTTCACGAACCCGATCGATAACAAAATCAAACATGGACTCCCGAAGAAGAAACATTGTTGGCAATGGGTTGGGTCCTTTGAAAGACAACCAAGTGGGAAACTCACAAGAAAATCTTTTTTGGCATGCGTTACGAGGCACTTCCATAACATTATGGGCCGAAATGTATACTGCAATCACCAACTTAACTCAATATGGAAAGACGTGAATAGATATGTTAGGACATTCAAACAGGGTTTTTTAAAACAACTTGTACAGGAGCCGGAGAAGTGCACAAAGCGACTTTAACATCAAGAATAACGCCTATGTATAATATAGGTCTATTCATAACTCGTCATTTATGCTCGAACACGCATGAGAGGTTCTTCATACTTGTTCTAAGTAGACTTCATTCCACCGCTTTCGATCGTTTGCTTCAATTTACTAATATACGGTACAATTCTAAAAGACTTTAAGATCCTCTAATTTAATACACCTATATATAACAGTTCAAATAAGATTTTAATATATCTTTTATACTTGAGAAAATTGTATCATTTTCTTAATAACATATTTTGAAAGATTTTAAGCAAAGGAGAAATTACATATGTTGTAAACATCTCCTAAGTTAAGTGATGTTACACACACTTATCACTTTTATTATTAAAAACATTCAAATAACTAAAACACCCCTCGTTTGTGTGATATGTGTGTAAGTTAAGTGTTATTAACAACATGTATAATTTCTTCTTCAAAAGTTACATTTTCATAACATAATATAATATGATGTACGTAATTTTAATATTTACTTTTATATATGATTTTTAAATATATAAAATGTGTTTGAGAATCAAATGTGCTAGAAATACAAAAGACAGAAAATGTTTAACAACTTGGTATCGCCGGACTTGTAGCACATTGGTAATAAATAAATGTCTTAATGGTTTTTAATTTTTTTTAGAGAGGTGATATATCCTCTTACTATTTGTTCATACTTATCTTCCTACTCATAAGATCAACACAAGTGTCAAAATCAATGAAGGAGGTGAGGAAAGAGAATTAGTGGATTCCACATGTCATCTTGCGATAAGTAGGCGGATGAAATAGAAATAAATAGTAAGCAGATATATTATTTTTTATTTTTCTAATTTCAATTAACAAATCTTGAACGTGTGTAATTCACAGTTTACAATAGTAGCTGGGTGAGCTCTACGGCTCTACCTATAGTCCTATATAACTGACGTTAACATGCTTTTCTGTGAAACATTTTCATTCTATCCCTTCCGGCTTCCATAACTGAAGGGGTAGCTGCTCATTTGGCCATTTCAAGTTGTCTCCGGCAGAAACACACTGACACACAGTTTACTTCCGCCATTGCCTTGCCGGTGGAGATCGAGAGTGACTGAGATAGATGAAGGAATACGTAGCCATGATCGTATTTCAGGTTCTTCAAGTGCTACTCATGATTATCAGCAAATCCGCCATAGCCGATGGCATGTCAAGCTACTCATTCATCTTCTACTCCAACGCCCTTGCTTCACTTGTCCTCCTTCCCCTTTCTCTCATCTTCCACAGGCAATTCATTTACACCAATTCAATCCAACACTTATTCGCATCTGATTACTTGTTTAGTTAATTGCCTCGTGTGTTTTTCTCGCAGACCACCAAATCGTCCTCCACTTAGCTTTACCATCATCTGTGGATTCTTCATTATTGGCATTTTAGGGTAAATCCTGAAATTGCTTATTAATTAATTCCTGCTTGTATTGACGAATGATTACCTTTTCGAATTGTTTTGTCCCTTCAATGATTTGATTGCTTGACTGTTTGTAATTTTGCAGTTCTTTGGCACAGATATTTCGTTTTACTGGTGTGTCATACTCTTCAGCTACTCTTGGAACTACAATTCTCAATCTCATCCCAGGTTTTACCTTCATACTTGCTGCCTTATGTAGGTAATACTCTCAATAACTTGTATGTCATATGGCTAGTTAATGTAGAAATTAAGTGATCAGATTGTTGGTTTTAGGATGGAAGCAATCAGCATTGGTAGCTTAACTACACAGGCAAAGTTCATAGGCACTGTAGTTTCAATTGCAGGGGCTATCATCATGACTCTTTACAGAGGCCCCTCAATTCTATCATCTTCTATACAATCAGATCTCTTGAAGAATCTACAAGTGCAGCTATCAAATTGGGTACTTGGAGGAATCCTTTTAGCAATTGATGCTATTTTTTCTTCTATGTTTATAATTGCACAGGTAATTAAATTGGCACAGCAATAGCTGATGATCATATGCATGGTAACATATTCTTGCTAATTACTTGTTTGTTGATGTTTTCAGGCATTTGTTCTTAGAAAATACCCAGCAGTGATCAGCCTAATGTTCTTTTACTGCTTTATCTGCACCATTTTATCAGGTCTAGCTTCTTTGATTGTGGAAGCTGACCTGAGTAGTTTCAGTTTACAGCCTAATAACCGCTTGTTATTTGTTCTCTACTCGGTGAGTCGATTTGATCAATGTTAGTGTTGTAGCATTTTTATATTTAAATAATTGATGCTGGTGCCTTGTTCAGTTGTCTGTTGGAAATATATAGGGGATTATTGGGTATGCATTTCTAGCCACGGTTCAATCATGGTGTGTACGACTGAGAGGCCCGGTTTTTGTTGCTATGTTTCATCCGGTGGGAATCGTGATCGCTAATTTCATCGGTATCATCTTCTTAGGCGATGGATTTTATCTTGGAAGGTAATGTTCATAACTTTAGAGTTCATTACATTTTTGATCCCTGTAATTTGATGGTTTTTACTTTTTTAGTCCATAACTTTTTATTTTTTCGGATTTGGTTCTTAATGACCAAACCTCTTGCGAGTTTAATCCCTAATCAAATTAAAAAGACTAAATTACCCCTAACCTCATTTTTAATTTATTTTTTTTAAATTCTTAACTTGTTTTCTATTATTTTATTAATATTTAAATTTCTAAAAAAAAAAGTAAGTCATCCCCGCTCTCTCTCTTCACCTTCAATAAAATCAATATCACTTCTGTAAATCTATTCTCTTGCCATCCTCCTCTCCACATCGCCGCTATAGCCCCCCTCTCTCCACATTGCTGCCGTAGGCCACCTCTCTCCATATTGCCGTCGTAGACCCCTCTCTCCATATCGCCACCCTAGTCCTCCTTAGGGGTGTTCACGAGGCGGGTAGTGGATTTTTTGTAAACCGTCATTGTGGGGCGGGTACTTAGTTTTACGAACTGGAACCGAACCGCCTACAACGGGTACCCGAAGGGAGACGGATATCTACGGTCTGGGTCACGGTTGTCCTAAAGTTGAGATGTTTTTCATTTTTGCCGTTTTCAACAAGTTTAGCTTCATAAATTAGGAGATTCTACAATTTAAAGATTAAAACGTGAACTTTAAAGATTCAAACACAAAACACTGAAGCTCCATAATTCATGACTCAGATGACAAACCAAAGTTTCACGGTTCATTATCCAAACACAATTACACAAGAAGTTGACAGAATAAAGTTAATAGTTCATGATTAGAAAAAACAATTGCACGCCACAAAGATTATGAAAGAAGAAAGTTCCTCAAGCCACAAGACATTCTTTACTTTTACCCTTCTGCCCACTCTTCGTTCACATGGTTCTCAAAGCATAGGAGTATCACCTACATATATTTGAAGCACAAGAATAAGTAATAATATACCTATACTATATTATAAAGTATTTAGGCCTTTTACTTAAACTTTTAAATTTTAAGCATTTTGAAATTACTAAATTACCCCTCATATAAACTAAATTGAGTAACTATTAAATATAGTTAATAAGATTCTTATATTTCATTTTAATAACTAAACTTTACATATTTAAGAAAATCAAAGTCAATACAATTTTTTTGAAAGTCAAAGCCAATACAAATTAACTTAATTATTAAAAAATATTTTCATAACCTTTTTTTCAATTATGGATAACAGAAAAGTAAAGAAAATGTAAAAAAGATAAAGAAAATAAACATGTCACCAAATGAAAATTATTTGTTGTCACTGTATTACATGAATATCATACTCTATATGTTGTGAAAACAGACATGTTAACGAGTAGAAATTATCCGTTGCCGCAGCATTACGCGGGTATCATGCTAGTAAATATATATAAAGAAGGGACATGGAAATTGAATAATAATATCACAGCATGAAAATAGAAAAATATATATATACATATATATAAGAATGTACACCATTTTAAAGTCAACATAACACAAAGTTAATTAAACTATTTTTGTTTCACATGACATGGTGTTTAAACTTTAAACATGTATCACATGTGTCAAGGAATAATTGCAGCCACGTATATCAAGCCAATAAGAAATTATCAAATTAACCATCAGCTATAAGATTTTGTTCACATCATATATAATTATATAAAGTTGATGTCATATAAACAAACTTAATTAAACTATTTTTCATGTAATCCAACTTCAATCGAGGAGAGAGGTTGAGGCAAGTGTAATAGAAATATAGAAAATCACTCTTCGTATAAAATTTAGAAAATATAACAAACTTACTCAATAGAAAGCAAACATTCATATAATCCACTTTAATAATCACAAACTTTATGTTTATATGTTATTTCTTTCTTTTTTGGGGGAAAATTTTGTTTATATGTTATTCGTATGACACATTTATTGTACGTGTAGTTTGTTAGGATCAATTACTGTTGTGATCGGATTTTATACTGTGATGTGGGGAAAGGCCAAAGAAGAAAAGGTCATGCTAGTTTCAAAGTTGCAGGATGAAGAAGCTCCTCTCTTGCAAGATGTCGTGGAGGAGCAGATTACATCTCCCTCGCAATAAACTGGGATTCAAGGGACAACTTTAAATTTGTCCTTCAATCCAAATTTAAATATTTTCGTTATTTCTACATATTCGATTTTTATTTTATTTTTTCGGTTTTTACTCTATTGTAACCATCATGGATTTATCATAGGAAATAACTTAGAGTACTGAAAGTGGTGTTCACTACTCAGCCATATTATTATGTCAATTTTTCACTTTCGCTAGAGTACCCGTAGTAGTCACTCTTCGCTACATAAAAATTTATTACTCATCTAATTTATTAATTTCATATTTAATAAAACTTAATAAATAAATATAAGTATATAACTAAAATAAAATTTTAATTAATTAAAAGACATGAGAAACACACTAAAAAATTTGCATTAAAAAACATGACTAAGTAGAAAAATATAAAATGAGAAACACGCTAAAAAATTACATTAAAAGGTATCAATTTTTTTCCAATCTCTTCTTTTTTCTTGTAGATGATTTTACGATCAAACATTGTTTAAATCGGAAAGATTGAATGCGAGAAAGTAGACGTCTTTAAATATTTTTTACTTGTAATATACTCGTCATTCAACACGCTACGATGGTCCATACGTTTAAAACACCCCTTGTTGAATTCTTGTTGTAGAAGAAAACCCTTCCATATTGGTTGCAAGACGGTTGAATAACATTTTCCTTTTGGAGATTTTTCGTGTGGGCATGCCACTTAGGCCCTGTTTGGTTTACTGTATTTCCTGAGATTTTCTGGGATTGAGATTTCAAATCCTAAGAAATTCTATGTTTGTTTAGAAAAAAGGCTAAGGATTTTAAATGATGAGATTTATTTAAAATCCCACAAATTACTTTAGATAAGGGAATTTGGAAATGCAACCACCCCCTAGTATTTTAAAATCCCTTACATAGAGGAATCTCCAATTTACCATTTTGCCCTTAATTTAACCTAACAAAAACCGTAACTCTCTTCTCAAACCCACAGTCGGCATATCCCATCCCTGCGCAGCCCTCTTTCCCTTTGCAGCCCTCGTCGCAGACCATCTCCGGCGTCGCCACTGCCCCGCGCCGTCGCGACTGCACACCGGAGTCACCCTTGCTCCGCCTCGTCGCACATGCTCCGCCTCTTCACCCCCTGCTCCATCCGCTTCTCTACTTATCGATAATCTTCTCCACTCGATCTGTGTTATTTGTTTCTCTCGATTATCGTCTGTGCCTCATTTGTGTTCTTTGATTCTCTCGATTATATGTGTTCTTTGCTTCTCTCGATTATATGTGTTCTATGCTTCTCTCGACTGCTTCTCTTGATTTAATCATTTCCTCTTTCGATTATTTATGTGTTTTAGAAACTGAAATCATCAAGTCCCAAACTGAAATTAAAGCTTCTGTTGTATTTTGGTACAAAATATTGTTTAAAGCTTCTGTTGATGCTACACAAATATTGTTGTATCAAGTCCCAAACTTAAATTAAAGCTTTTGTTTAAAATATAACTGAAGGGTAATTCTGTCATTTGTTACAGAAACAATCCAAATATTTTGATTGAATTACAAAACAAACAGGATTTCAGGAATGCAAATCTTGACAGATTTTGTCAACCAAACACAGGACTTGATTCACAATCATGACAAATGCAAATTCTTTGACATAATGCAAATCCTATGAAAAAAATCTGCGAACCAAACGCCCCCTTAGGGTTGTGGTGGTGGTGGTAGGAACTACTAGGAAGAGATATATAGGGTAAAAAAAGGATATTAGTATTTTTGCTCCCATACCAAACTGATTAAATATGATGAAGACAAAAATATAATATAGGCATTGCACTACGTACAGGATATAAAAATTAGAGCCTCATCTCCACGCATTGAGTCAGTCATGCCGTTACGGTGTGGGCAAAATGTGGACCGCACTACAAGAAAAGAGGGTATTAGCGGTGACAGGCGTCGCCGCAAAACCTCGAAAAGTCGCCGCAATTGCCTTTAGTGGCGACATGTCGCCACTAATGTGTCGCCGCTAAAACTCATCGCAATAGCCTACATGTCGCCATTAATGACGTCACCACTATTGCGTGTCGCCACTATTACTAAATGTCACCACTAAAGGTGTCGTCACTATTGATTTTTTAATTATTTTTTATTTATTTATTTTCCTTATTAGTGGTCGCCGCTAAAGTCCAATGTCGCCACTAAAGGCGTCGCCGCTAATAATTTTTAGTTTTTAAATTTTTTTATTTAACCTGTGTATTTAATATATATTACAACCAACAAATATAAAATATGCAGTTTTAATAAAATCACAAGCTATTACGTACTAACTAATTAGTTATCCATGCATACACGCAGACCGGCCATACGTACTGAATCAAAGTTTGTACAAACATTTACAATACGTTGTTAGTTAAGACGTACAAACACGCCTACTAATTAACTAACAAACACACAAACTACTGATCATCATCATCATCACCGTTATC
>JAUEJL010005085.1:0-10287 GCA_032274825.1 Drosophyllum lusitanicum | reverse complement strand
TGCAAAACAACAGTAAGCAGTATCTGATAAGCTACGAGAGCTTAGTGAGAAATCTAAACTGTAAATCATATAAGCATACGCATACACATATACAAATGTTGTCACAGTTCTTATAGATACAGTACTGCACCATCTTAGCATCCGCCAAGAAGGCTAAAATGCTGCTTGTAGCTCCTACTGCACAAAGTAGCATGCTACCCTCACGGTGATCCGCAGATTGATAATACACATTGCAATGCATCACACATACCACAGATATGAATCAGAGTTTAGGAAACTCACTTCAACAATTAATATCACACAGAGATATGCTAGATAAACTCTCAATACGTCATATAGTAATTCCTACAGATATATACAATTATGATATCAATACACACTCAAATTCAGCACTTAACAAACTGAACAGGGGCAAGGCACGCCCGTGCCTATTAGCCCAGGCCCAGAAACAGAGCCTACTCAAGCATGGGCGTACTGGGCCAAAAACATGCCCGTGCCCCGGTACGCCCGGACCTTATGAACAGAGGCGGTCATGGCCGTACCCCTCAAAGGCACGCCCGTGCCTTTCTACTTACAGCTCCAGTTCGCCGACTGTTTGCTATTTACTCCGATCAAAACTCAAAAACACTTAATCTTAACTCATAAAAACGCTATTGGGGTGTTTTCCTACACCCCACACAACTTATAAATTAAAAACAACAACAAAAACAAGCTTTAATCCATGATTCACCATTGAATCACTTAAAACCTACTAAAACTTCAAAGAACATAATCAAGAATCCTTACCTCCAACTTGTGATTAACTAAGATCAATTGTAAGCACTTGTTTCTAGCCATACTTGCTCCAAATCTCAGAGGAAATATGCTTCTCGAAAACTTACGTGAAATTATCTGAAGTGTTTTGTTTGGTTTGATTATCAAATGTCAAAGCTAGCTATATATATAAACTTTGAAAGTTGACACAAATGGTCTCTCTACTTTTCTAGTTCCAAAATAACAACTTTAACCCCTCAAGTTTCTAAACACCTCCTAATCTCAATTAGGCAATACCAAACACATCACTTAATAAAGTTACTAATTTAGGAAATTTCCGAACCTTAGGTGTTACATTAGTGGGTCAATTTTCATATCTGAGTTTTTGAAGTATTCTTTGTGTTCTTGAGAAAAATCAGTTGATTAGAGCTGATTTGTAGTTGTTTTAGTTAGGTTTTAGGCTTGAAAGTGTTTAGATAGGTAGGCGAGCCTATTGGTGAAAGAAATTCTTGATTTCAAAACTTTGGTTGAAGATCAAATTTGGGTGTTCATCCGGGAAGAACGACCGAGTTCATCCTTTGAAGATTCAAATGATTCAATTTCTTGACACTTGAAACATTTTGGATAAAACAACCGATCTGGGTCACTAACCGATATCAGTCAGTATAGAGTTTCAAATTATTTTTTTAACTCTATTCACGTGTCAAAAGAAAAACATACTTAACCGAAACCCGTTTTCAACCGACTCTCAAACAGCTCTAATGACCAACTGAATTCAGTCAACACACGATCATCTCCGAATTCGGTCATTTCTAAACCAACCAATTTTCAGCAAGATCCGATATTTGTTGAAGCTTGAACTTGTTATTTGAATACATGATATTCGGTTATTGAAACTTTTCTACCGAATTTCATTATTTTCAAACTTGATATAAGTTAACACTTTTTAATCAAGTTCTAACATTTTGTGAACATCCAATATCGGTTAAAACAATTTTCAAAAGAAATCTATCATTGTAAACCTGATATCAGTCAAGATCACAACCAAATCTTAAAAATCAAGTTTTCGTGAACACCCGAATTCGGTCACTATACTTTTACAATCGATTTTGCATCATTCTTGACCCGAATGCAGTCATATCTTCAATTTTTTCACAATTTTTGCTTCTTTGGTGTTTTTAATCAAATTTATTATCACTCTAACGATCATTTTGTGATTTAAACCAACAAAATGAATATGACCAGAGTTTCTATCTAGAAAAATCTTTCAACTAGTCAGCGATCAACCCTTGCATGTCAAAGACAGAATATTTTTTGAAGACAATGTTAAAGGACATGTTTCTCTTATACGATGACTTAGTGGACGAACATAACGAACAACTATCAGAATTGTGTGCGAAAACCCAGAGTCATTAAAGAATATTCACTTTAGACCTTCAAAACTGCAAGGGTTTGAAAAAGAAAAGAACATAGCAGACTCTCTACAAGCTAAGATTAAATTTCTCAAGACAAAGTTGTCCATAGTAATAGAGGAATCTCCACTTCTAAAGAACAAGTGTCAAAATATGAAGTTGAGATTAGGAGAATTCAAGTTGATTTGTCAAAGAGAAGACGAGAGCAAGTGACCTGAACAAAGACAATGCCAAACTAATGGCAATTGTATCTGAACATTCTAAGAAGCTCAAATGCGCACAAAGGACATTTAATAATGATCAAAAGATCATAAAAACCCTTTCACATGCAAGAGTTGAGTTGCAATAAAAAGTTGAACGACTTGAGCAACAACGTCTCGCTTATTATCAACAACTCATGTCGAGCTCAGATCAAGAAAAGAACAATTCTGAGCTCCAAAAGACATTAGACAATAAGAGATAGAAATTTAGTAAAGAAAGAACAGAGAAAACGGGTAAAACTAATAAATTCTCTTCCGCTATATCTGGATCAAAATCTTTTGATTCAGATTTTCATTGTAGTAGCCAATTTGATTCTTTCTCTCTCTTTCTCTAACCAACAGAAGAAACAACCTTACAAAGCTAAAAAGAATAATTCTAATTGTTGTTTCTCTTTTATCACAGGTCATTTAAAGCTTAAACAGAAGTAGACATGGATTTCAAAGAAGAATTATGTCAACAACAAATCATTCTATGATCATTCGAATGCAAGGATGAATAAAACATCCTGTGATAATTCGAATGCAAAGATGAAGAAATCATCCCGGACTCAAAAGATGGGGACTCTTACACAAGCTCCAAGAGTCTGAGAGTTTAGAGTAAAGAACGTCATTAATGATGATTTCTCATCTACTTTTGTTTCAAAACAAGAAATTCCAAAGAGCAAACCTGAAAAGAAAGTTAATTTTGCTCCAAATAACAAACACGGAACTTCTCTTAAAACAAATGGAAATTTTGTGTTAAATACTGATGTGAAGTACCCTTTTGTGGTTTACTTAGTTAAATACTTAATTCGACTTTCAAAGGAAAATATTTGTAAAACTTCAAAAATAAAACATGAATTTGTTATTAAAAATGGAATCCTCAATGGCATTCAGGTTCATAAAGCTGTGATTGAAAGTCCAATAATATGGATGCCTAAATCTGCAAAGGCTAACAATTCAGGATCCAAAACAAATTGGGTATCAAAGTTTTTCAATCCCTTTTGCAGTTAGGTGAATATATAGAGACATTGTTGAAGCACACTGAAGATCACTCAGACAGCAGTGAAAATCTCTATGCTTAGTGAGCTAAAAAGGAATTATATCTTATCTCTATCAACAACGCTCCCTGCATTACTCACTCTATGAGCTATTGATATTGCTTGTGCGCTAATGCTCTAAACTTAATAGGGGGAGCAATATGTTTTTTCTCTATCCTAATTGATGTAAAACAAGTTTTACGCATCAATTAGGGGGAGTTTTATGTTTATGTTTCAAAATTTTTGAAAAACCTAAAAACATTTGAAAAAATCAAAAATAAAAAAAGATTTTATTCATTTTGCAAGATGATATGCATTCTTTTATTCACTATCATACCTTTCTGTTTCTTGTTGATCTTTTGAAATATCATTTTTCATTTCTTGTCATCCACTTCATAAATCATTCTGATATCCTTCCCATAAACTGTTCATTCATGTATCACTGTCATATTCGTCAAATGTATAAATGATCAAAAAGGCACTATAAGTGAGGGAGTATAGGAATTTTATACTCTTATGGTCAATCTAGAACCGGAAGGAAACATGAGGGTCTTATCATGTAAATACTCTATGAGTATATATAGGTATATGACTTATGGTATTGTAATAGATTTTTGATATCGGTTGCAATATACACAATTATGATTAAAAGTGTTTGTGTGTGTTTTACTCTCTCTCTCCCCCCATCATCTTATATCTACCTCTCAACCGGTCAAATCTAGTGTTGGCTCGAGTCACATTACCGCTAACAGACCTGTTTAACCCATATTTACAAGCCTATCTTTAAGTTCTTTGATTTTAGCATACAAATCGTTTCTTTCATTGAAAATTGAATCATATTTAGCTGAATGTTCACTACACTCTCTTTTTGTAGCTTTAATCTTTTCTACTAGGTTATTCATATGAATTTTTCGTTTGGACAATTGTTTTTGTATATCACTAACATTGTTTTGTGCTTCTGACAATGGTGATTTTTCTAGTGCTTCGTTTTTTAAACATTATTTCGATATTTCAGTGTTTTTCAGAAGTTCTTCTAATTTATTAATATATTTTCTTTCTTTCTTTAATTTGTTTATTTGCATTTGGAAAGAATCAAATATAATTTGAATTTTAGTTGGAAGATCACATACCTCATTTTCAAAGTTTAAGACATCTGCATTTGCAGTTTCATCTTCGGAATCAGTTGCTCCTTCTACAGTAACTTCGCACATGAAGGCTTTGTTATCCTCTTTCGAGTCAGAGTCAGATACTACCTGCCACGGATCTGCTTTAACCATCAAGGTTTTCGTCCTATTGTTGACAATAAGGAGCCTTCCAAGTGTAACAATTGTAGTCCTTTTTTACAGCTTTCTTGCCTCTCGAGCTAAGTGGCCAGATCATCCACATTTGTAACACTTGTGCAAATCAACAGGTGCTTTTGATTATACGGATTTGAACTCAGGAGCAGCAGGTGATTTCTCATAATAAGCGGGTGATTTTCATAATGAGCAGGTGATTTCTCATAATGATTCTTATCTTTACATCGGAAACCATATGAAGTTCGCAGCTTGTTGGATGATGATCTATTTTTCAAATACTTTTGCTTGAACTCGGTAAGAAGAGCTTGAGTTTTCAACAACTCAGCTATTCCATCATCATCCACTTCATCTTCAACCTCATCTTCAGATGATGGGCTAGATTCAACTACTTTCGTTTTCAAACTCTTTGAGCTTTTTCTGTGTGGTTTCTCAGCCACAAGAGCAATGAGATCTGCAGGTTGTGCTTTTGCTGAGTGCTTCAGTTTCTTAGCTTGATCTTTACTCTCATTATTGACTCAAATCTTCGTATATCACGTGAATTGATTGAGTACTTATATCTTTATTCATTCTAATGAAAGTAGCTTAGCTATCCCATTCAGGTCCAAGGTTATTCATAAACATTATGTTGATGTCATTGTTGTCTCTAGTAATCTGGTTCCTTTTCATCTCATTCAACAAATATATAAATATCATGTAGGCTTCCTCTAGAGTCTCACAATCTTTAGCCTTAAACTCATCATAAGTAGATATGATTTTATTAACTTTAATTCTAGCTCCCAAAGTTGTACCCCGACAAATTCGCTCTAATTCTTCCCAGATGGCCTTACCAGTAATCAAAGTATTGATGTTTGTATAGATATCGTCTATGACACCCTTTTGGATATAGGTAATCGCTTGCATATCCCCTTTTGCTCTGAGTTTCTCAGCTTTAGTGTATGAAGCTGGTTTCTTAACCTCAATCAAGTTTGGAATCGGTGAATTGTTGTCGGGGTTTCCTGCAATCTCCATAACAAACACTGTTGGACCCTCATGTAAGGATTGCAAAATCTTATCTGCATTATCATGGTTTATGACGAACCAAAGAAACCTACTCTTCAATTATGAGTAGCTGCCTCGGGAAAGTAGGACAGGGGGCTTTGTGTTGGAACTCATGATTAAAGAGGTTTAAGAATTTTTTTTTGCTGTTAATGATACTTGAAAATAGATCTTTAAGTGGAAATTTATCGAGTTTTGGGATTCTGGGATTGAAATTTGCGATTTGGCAAAAAAAAATGATTTGTGATTTGATTTAAACAAGGATTTGTGATTCATTCTTAAAAAGCTAATTTGAGATTCAATTTAAAAATCTATTTTGCGATTCAGTCTAAAAGGCTAATTTGAGATTCAGTAAAAAAAAAGCTAATTTTTTATTAAGTCGAAAAAAGCTAATTTGCAATCTGAATTTGAAATCTTGATTTTGCGATTGGGCTTAAACAGGATTTGCGGTTGGGCTTAAAAGAAGTGATTTGCGATTCAGGCCTTAACAAGTGATTTGCGATTCAAAGTTAATCACTGATTTGCGATTTAGAGTTAATCACTGATTTACAATTCTGTTGACAAATCTGTTTTGTGATTCTGATTTCAAATGTGATATGTGATTCTATTTTTAACAGCAGTTTGTGATTTCAAACTTAATAATAAATTAAGATCATGTAATTTGCGATTCAAAGTTCAAATGCTAATTTGCGATTCAACTATATAACCAGATTTGCGATTCTGATGAAGTTTTGGGATTTAAGCGCCACAGTCGATCAAACCCCAGATTAAAAATCCAAAATCTAGCCTTGAAATGCAATCTTTTCTAAACAGTAACTTCCACAAACACTCCAGAAACAAAAACCAGCCTTTTGATCAAACAAAAATCAGTTTAAGATGATGAATCAAGCTGAAAACAGTCACGACAAAAAAAGCAGATCTCGAACAGAGTTTTACCCAGATTAAGAACTGATTTTCAAGTATTTTCATAGTTGTTTGTTTCACATACGCTCAGAACCAATAATAATTCACCATACAGTCATAATATCATATTAACACATGAGTTTTGGTGATGAACACGTAAGAACAGATCGTTTGAAGTATGAACAGGGCCATACGAACCTTGAACCAAAAAGAAGCAAAAAAAAAAAAAAACACAGATCAATCTTTAATGTTACCTTAGATCCACTTTTATGATCTGATACCAATTGTAGGACTAACTTAGTATCAAGCAACAACAAAAGAAGGAATCATACACCCATATATAATGAAGACAAATGAGATGTGCAATAAAGAGCTTAAGTCCAAAAGTGGGTTGTATTTGTGAAACCTTTATTAGGGTTACAATATGTAAGGCTTATATACATAGCCAAGTTACATATCAAGTCCTTGTGCTACTAGTAATAAGAAACTAGGATCAGACTATGATATATTGACAAAATGTGCACGATATATATGTCAAAGTACTAGCAAGGATGTGTGATGTAATGCATATATATTAGGTAGAACAAGTACCTTTATTTCCATGATAAAAATTGCAATTAATAAAATTAATCATGAAAAGTTTCATTATGAATTCATGATATTAATTTTCATAACTAATTAATAAAATAATACGACGAGAAGCTTATTAATGTTAGTTTCATGCAAAAGAGTTACTGAAAGTCGATTTTTAGTGGCAAAAAAGAATATGATTGAAGAGAGATTTGGTAGGGCCATTGCTCTACCCGAATGCATCATTAATTAATAATAATAATTTTAATAGTAGCATGGTGCTGAAAATACAAGTTACAAGATTATATTAGAAAACGGGATTGTAATACCACATAGCTCATTCTAACAAATTACAATGAGCTCTATACTTCATCCATGTAAATAGTATGTGTTGCTTGAATCTCATCTGCAACCAACAATAGGCACTGTCTTTTATCATTGAACACCACATCGTTACGATGTTTCCAAACAAACCACAACACACACCCTGCAAGAGCTTCCAAGAACTTCTTTTGCGTACTTGTTTTTCCATTTTCCTATACTCCGCACAATAGTTGTTCGAGTGATTGATGTTGCCACGACACCGACACAGTAAGCCAGCAAGGTCAGTTAAGACCCGGTGATGATGAAATCCGAGCAAGAAATCAAAAAAGAAGGTTGAATGGGTCGATTAATCCGATTAAGGATGCGTAAATAGTTAAAGAAAAAGGGATATGGGCCGGTTTCAATGTTTTAGAAAAAGGGTTTTCGTTGACCGGCTTTGACCGAGGAGGCCGCTTAGGACCGAGTAGGCCGAGTTTGACCGTTGTTGACCGAATACCGAGTAAATAACTGATTAACCCCAACTTGCCTCGGCTTAGGTCCGAGTAACGAGTACTCGGCCGCTTAGGCCGAGTTTTACAATACTGTCGATGGTTGCTTCAGCCCCACTAGCGCTGTTCGAATTGATTAAGTTGCGATTAGTGTTTTCTGTTGCAACTAATCTAGATCTGTAGCGGTCGATTGTTCTTGTTTGAAGGGGCTTTACTTTCAGATGTGAAGAAATGGAAGGTTCATTGGGAGATTTCATTTTCATCTAAGGTCTGCGTCTGATTAGGGTTTTTGTTCGATCTGGAGGTCTACTTCTTCGATTTACGGGTTTGTATTGATTAGGGTTTGTGTTAAATCGGGTTTACTCAAGCGATCTATTCAGATCTGTTATAGGGTTTTCTTCTTTGTTTTGCTTCTTGATTTGGGTTGTTTATGGGTTTTCTTCGTTTGGGCTGATGGGTGATACATGTTCATATTCATGTATGTTGATTTGTTATTTACAAGATTTCTTCTGTGTTCATCTTCTTACGGGTTCAAATTCATTCTTGTTCATGTTTTTTCAGCATATTGTTCATGTTCATCTGTATACGATTTGATTGTTCAAGATAAAGAAGAATATGAATTTCATACGAATATGAACGCTCTTTATATTCAAAGAAAAATATATGAATATTCTTTAATCAGGATTTACTAATGGGGTATATGATGTGGATTAAAAAATAAAAAAATCAGAAAATTACTTGCTAAGGGTATAGCAGGTAACTTATATTATATGATAATTTTTTTTGGAAGTTAGATACATTAAATGGTAAGTTTAAAAGTCTAATAAACATAGTAATAAAATATGATAAGTTAGATACACTTTTATAAATTAAACCCTATATTTATTTAGAGGACGTTTGTCAATAAATGTATTCTTTTTTAATTTGGTTAATTTCATATATACCCTTATTAAATATCAAAATATCTTATTTGTCTAGCTTAAGTTATAAATATCCTATATACTCTTATTATTCTTTCATAATATCTTATTTGCCCAAATCACCATTTTTATTAATTTTTTTTATCATTTTAAATGAATTTAAATTCTTTATAATTATTAAAAAAAGATACTGACAATATTATCCTTGCTTCATAATATCGATACATATTCCATGGTGATCTTCTCAATCTTCGACTCCCACGTTCACGTCTCCTCGTCCTGCTTCGATTTCGCCTTCTCTGGTCGCCATTTCCTTCTGTCGTCGCCGTTTTCTTCTGCCGTCGCCGTTCCCTTCTGCCGCCACCCGTCCCTTCTGCCGCCACTGGTCCCTTCTACCACCGCCCGTCCCTTCTGCTGCGGTTGCTGGTGCAATATGCCACTGCTTGTTTTAGGTTCCAGGTTAGATTTGTTTTCCTTTTTTAGTGTTTGATTTCTTTTTTCTTTTTGATGGTTGTTTGATTATGAATGCAAGTGTATAATAGAGTTAATCTTTGGTTATGGTAGGCAATAGACAATATCTTTGCTTGTTTGATTATGAATGCAAACGTACAATTTGTTTGAATGTTTGAAGGCGGTAGAATGCTAATCTTTGATTTCTTTTTTTCTTTTTGATGGTTGTTGGATTATGAATGCAAGTGTATAATAGAGTTAATCTTTGGTTATGGAAGGAAATAGATAGTATCTTTGCTTGTTTGATTATGAAAGCAAGTGTACAATTTGTTTGAAGGCAGTAGACAGATAATCTTTAATTTCTTTTTTCTTTTTGATGGTTGTTTGATTATGAATGCAAGGTAACTCCATATGTAGAATTTTATCTTTGTAACACCAAAGATGGATGATGCTTTAGACATTACTATTTGACACCATCAACTCCAAACCAACGTGGGAGAACATGGTTGAGTCTCCAATAATCGAGTATGCTTATGCAAGTTTTCTTAACTTTAAATTTATATAATGTAGTATCGCTAAATGCTATTACTAATTCTTCTACTTAACTTCAAATTCAGACATATACCATCATCCAACTATAAACTAAGGTCCCGTTTGGTTCGCGGAATGGAATTGATGGAATTGGAATTCGTTCAAGGAATTGAAATTGGAAGGAATTGGAATTTAAAGGATTCCAATGGAATTGGTTGCTTGCGAGTGTTTGGTTCGCGAAATGGATTGAAATTTCAAATCCCAAGTTTTGTTTGGTTTACAAAGTAATTGGAATGGAATTTACCAAAATGAAAATAATTACTA
>JAUEJL010005074.1:0-10287 GCA_032274825.1 Drosophyllum lusitanicum | reverse complement strand
TATATATATATATATATATATATATACGGAGAAGTTCAATCGAGAACTGTTTTTCGTACGAGAACTGTGAGAACTGTTTGTAACACCATTAATGACTTATTAATAGGGGCATTTTGGTTATTTATATATTTATCCAACCGTTAATTACGTCCAGATGAGCCGTCATTAAATTGCGAGACTTGATTTTTCCAAAATACCCCTCATTAATGTATCATTAATGAGCGATTGGTTAGTTTAAATCAAGGGCTAAGATTAATTCCCTCAGTTCCCGTATGAAAAACAGTTCTCATTTGAACCCTATATATAAATTTCACCGAAGACCCCTATATGTATATAAAACTATTTTCTCATACATAATAATCATGATTTGTATTTTCTATAAATCACGATTTGTATTTCCTATAATCATATTAACTATTTTTATGAATTACATGTTTAAATGTATTATGGCTTAAGCATACACTTTTTTTTTATATATGACAAATAAGTATTGTCCACAAATAGTCTCCATGATGTGTTGATGTGTTAATGGTAGGATATGGTTCACTATCTTTCTTATTTCATATAATAGTGATATACACACATAAAGTTATAAGATTACTTAGACGGGTAATTTCTACTTGATAACATCTCCATTTTTAAAAGCGTAGGAGAACGGTACTCAAGCAATACGGTGACGTCAAATAGTTTTTGTTCGAAAGCATATCTATCCTTTCTCCTTTCTCCTTTTTGCATTTTCTTTTATTTCTTTTTCTCCATTGACTTTTTTTATTAATTTTTAAATAAATTTTGAAAAACATTCAAATAAGAAAAAATCTTTGTTTATAAAATAAAGTAAGAGAAACATAGCAAGGAGATTTTTTTAATTTATAATTTAATTTACATTGACTTGATTTTTTAAGTATAATGAAACATTTAATAATTAAAATGGTATTTAAAAATCTAAGTAAGTCTATTTAATCGTTTCTTAATTTTTAGTTTTATATGAGGGTCAAATAAGTAATATTAAATTAATTAAAATTAAGGAATTAAGATAATGTATAATTATAAATAGACGGTGTATGTATATATGATTATAGATAATTTAAAAGTACAAGAATATTTATAACAAAAAAAGTATTTTAATTAAAAAATAAAAATTCAAAACTAAAACGGAATACATTTTTACTTTAAGATGGTATCACGATATCTCATTAATTGTACTATACACTTAAACTACCAATAAGGTAGCTTAGTGGTAAGATGACCCGTTGTCCTCTTAGGTATACACCTCGAGGGTAGTATATCTCCACCGTAAATGTTTTGTGAGTCCGGTAAGGGAAGACTTTATTGAAATGGTTTTGGGTTTAATTTCGACACATTGCTCAGGCAGCCAAGACAAGTGATCATTGCCTATGAACAAGTCTTTGAGGAAGGGTCGGTTCGGATCTATAGTATCCCGGACACATGGTTGGTACGACATAAACAACCTTTGCTGAAATGTATTAACAATTGAATACATATAAAAAGAACCTTAATCATATTTATTTAGATTCTGATATGGTGATTTCATCTAGCTAAAAACGATTTGATCATTGGTAGGATCTTATGTAGGATCCTGATTTTGATAATAAGATCATAAAATCTCTCTCCAATTTAATCCTATTTGACTGGAGTTATATAAATAAAAAGTAGTCAAATAAGCTAATTTTGTTAATGTAACATAGAATAAATAAATATGTACCCATTATATTACATTTAAAAGTCGAATTCACATAATTTTTGGGTTCGTCTTTCTAAAATCTAAATTTACAATATCATATATTACTAATATACATCTTTAACAGTTGTAATATGTTACTAGATTAGATTTTCGTGTGATAAATGAGTTGATTTAAAAAAAATCGTATCTTAAACATTAATAAAAAGATATTAAATAATTATAAAACACGAATGAAATGAGTATTAAAAAAATAATGACACTCAAACTAGTGATGTAAACATCAATCCGAGGGGGATGATAGATGTGACAGCAGAAACATGATATTATGATACGAAGAGAAGTGATTGTATTTCTTGTATAAGTCATTGATCGATATTGTTACAATTAGAAGACAATAAGATTACATGTTTATTGGTTATAATTAAATAAAATTTAAAATGAATATAAAACATTTTAGAATGACAAAATAAGAATTTGGTTAAATATGATATTTTGAAATATTATAAAGGGTAATATGATATTTATAAATTAAGGTAGACAAATACAATATTTTAAGATTTAAAAAGGAGATATATGAAATTACCTCTAATAAATTTGATTTATAGTAGCATGTTTATACTTTTAATCTTATATTATAATAACTAAACTGACTTATAGTAGGATATCAATCTTGATAAATTTGATTAAAAGTATTTGTTAATTTGTTAATTTTTATTTTTTTGTATTTTAACACACAAATACACAATCATAGAAGGGTCAAATTTTGGTCAATTTTAATTAAGTTTTCCTTTTTAAATTATATTTATTTATTGAAAGATAATGACTTTTTTTTCCTGACTATTTTCTTACGGAGCACAATTAACTCAAAACAAACTCGATGTCAAAATTAATGTCGACAAGTCAATCATCCACCAAACACTCCTTTAAGAAGTAGTAGTTAAGTTAGTTAGTTACCGCGTGTCGTGAGCGCCTGTGTGAAATTTCATTACTCATCATAAATACTATACATGACAGGGATGTATTATATAGATATAGATATATGTATGCATCATCTTCAATCATAGTGGCCGCCATGTCTCTAATCATGACAATGTCGACTGAAGAAGACATCTTCGAATCAAATATAATCCCCCCAACTAAATCTTCTCTGATGGACGGCTCTCGATTTTTTAGGGATTTGTTTTTTTGGATGATCGGTCAACATTTTTAAACACCATCTCCGTCTCCTGCATCAACTGTCCTGCCGTATTGTTTTTCTCACTGGTAATTTCCCTCCAAGTTTTCTGGGGTTTCTTAAGTTTTTAATTTCGTGATTATGTTCAAAATCCTTGGTGTTGGGATATATCTGTGTGGATTTTATGTGTTCAGTCGATGAAAGTTATTAGCTCGATTATGCGTTGTAATGATTGTGGTTTCGTGATTACAGTTCAAAATCCTTGGTGTTTGGATGAATTTGTTTGAGTTTTATATGTTTAGTTGATGGAATTTTGTATATTTGTAATGAATTTATGACCATGCGTGTGATGCTTTCTATTTTGTGATTACAGTTCAAAACCCTAGATATTTGGATGAATCTGATAAATTTTATATGTGTAATTGATGAAGGTTTGTATACTGATTATGAATTTATGATCAGAAGTTCGATTAATACACTGTTATTATGATTGCTTTATTGGGGAATATTAGATTTATGTAAGGATTGTGGAATAATAGAAGAGAAATTGTACTAGTTTGCAGTTACTTCCTAGTGTTTTCATATTTGAACTTGAGCAAATTAATTTATATGAATCTCTGCAATTCTGACATGAATTTGGTACAAAGGTAGGCGACACCCCAGAAACGGGGCTCAAATTTGTCACGGCAATCATACGTAGGTTACTGCAATCATGAGTGCCGCTACGTCTGGACCTCTAGTCGGTATGTATTTTTACTTCAATATTCTTTTTTTACTCTATTCATATCCTTTTTGCAGGATCTATGTTTAAATTCTGGGGCAATAGCATGAAAATGAAATGTGTATATGGTTCCTGTTTTATTTGTAGCCCGTTCGTTATAATAAAAGAACAAACATAGGACAAATCAACGCAATGCGATTTTGCAACAACCATGCCACATGTTTGAACTATTTACCCTTAGACAACAAATGTTTTCAGGAAAAAAAAAACGGATCAAAAGTAGATTTAGGGTAAAAGATGCAAAAACTTATCATTGTTTAAAAGGGTAACCCAGTAAAGATCATCATCCCTTCTTGCATATCAATATGCGTATTATGCGACGTATTACTTACAAAATTTATTACAGGTTTAGAGAAAATCGACATAGAAAACTACGAGGAGAAGAAGACTAAGTTATCCTTTAAGCAAAGAGCTATACATGCCTCCAACAAATTTAGGAGTTCATTTGGCAAGAAGAGCAGGAAGAACGGTAAAGTCACATCTGTTTTTGAAGATGAACATGATGCAGAGGAATTAAAGGCAGTTGATGCCTTACGACAAGCTTTGATCTTGGAAGAGTTATTACCTGCAAAGCATGATGACTACCACATGATGCTAAGGTCATAGCTTTTCTAGAAAACCTCTTTTGAGCTCATTCCTGGTGTAACACTTCAACGTTTCTAGTAGTGGTTGGAAAATGGGTGTGCCGGACGAGTTGAGTAATAGGTCAAAACGGGTGAATTTTATCATAGGTCGAAATGCTTCAAATTGTGATATGTTGACCTGAACCGCTTACTTTTCCAAGAATTTAGTTTATCTATAATAGAAAATTTTAGGAGGTTTTTATACATTAAAAATACACTTTGAGCAACTTTTGGGCCGCTTGACACAAGTGACCTGTTTCCATTTAAGCTAAAATTTGGTTTAAAACACTAAAGATAAAACTTCATCCAAAAAATTGACCAATTCATAAGTAAATGGGTTGAAATTGCATATCTACTTCCTAGATTCAATAACTGATTTGAACTGCTGAATTGGTTCGCAATTGATGATCTTTTGGCATTAATGAAACAGATTTTTGAAGGCTAGGAAATTTGATATTGAGAAGACGAAACAAATGTGGTCTGATATGATCAAATGGAGGAGAGATTATGGTACAGATACCATTATGGAGGTACTTTTGTAAAGACACGTTATTCATTAATTATTGTTTCAAATGGCTAAATATGCCACGATTCATTGATTTACTGCACATTTTTTGTTAGGATTTTGATTTTAATGAAAAAGAGGATGTTATGAAATACTATCCTCAAGGACACCATGGGGTTGATAAGGAGGGAAGACCGGTATATTTCGAGCAACTTGGTAAGGTAGATGCTACCAAGCTCATGCAAGCCACAACCCTTGAACGTTATCTAAAGTACCATGTGATGGAGTTCGAAAGAACTTTTATTGATAAGTTACCAGCTTGCTCAGTCGCTGCAAAAAAACACATTGATCAAAGCACCACTATCCTTGATGTACAAGGAGTGGTAAGTACATCTTTACATAATACTCCATATACTATATAAGATGTGGCAAGATCAGCGGGTCAAAAGAGCATGCAGATGAAACGGGTCAGCTAGTGTTCGGTTGACCCGCAAACGCTTTTTCTCCACTCTTTAAATTATGATTAAAAACAATACCATTGCAATATGTTTCAAACTGATGAGCAAACACCCAAAACAAGCACCCATATCTCAAAATTTGTACACTTGTCATAAGTTTGTAAAAAGTGTATTAATTAGAAACAAACATGTTTTTTACAATTTCCATGTTAAAAGCATTTTTTACTTAATCCTAGTCTGTCACGATAATAATCTAAGTTTTTATAAAATAATTTAGGAGAGGTTGTATGCATTAATATAGACGTTTAGCTAATTTTTTTTATTTGACCCATTTGAGATCAAACACAACCCAATTCATAAGTAAATGAGTTGAAATTTCTACATGTACAGCTTATTGTTAAACCACTACTTGTAGTGCTACAAAATATTTTTTCAAATGAAATTTTGGCGAACATTACATATTTTTTACCTCGTATTTGGATCAGGGACTAAAAAGCATGAACAAAGCTGCTAGGGAACTTCTCCAGTCTCTCCAAAACATTGATGGTAACAACTACCCTGAGGTACTTGGTTTCTATTGACTTAAATTCATGCTATTGAGTTTAAATTACCCATATTTAATAAATACTTATACGAATAATATTCTACTGTTGATCATTTGTTTGAACTTCTTCATCCTTAGACTCTACACCGTATGTACATCATCAACGCGGGGTCTGGATTTAGGCTTTTATGGAGCACAGTGAAATCCTTCCTTGATCCAAAAACTACTTCTAAGATTCATGTAAGTTCATCCCATATTTTAATCTTAAAATTTAAAAACATAAAAATGCATATATAAATCATCAGGTTGACAAGTCTATGACTCTATTTACGTATAGGTTTTGGGCAACAAATACCAAAACCAGCTCCTGGAAATGATTGATGCCAGGTACTTAAACAAAATAATAGTCTTAACATTTACTGATTCTCATTTTAGTCTTCATTGACATAGTCAATATGCATTTTTGATTGTTTTCTTTATCTATGGGCAGTCAACTTCCAGCATTCTTGGGCGGTACCTGCACCTGTGCTGATAAAGGCGGTTGTATGCGCTCAGACAAGGGCCCATGGCAAGACCCAGAGATAATGAAGGTATTTACTTTTGCAATTTACTTCTTTTGAAATATAATTTTCATTTCTAGACATGATAAATGTGTTGTTGATTTGGTGTGGCAGATGGTTCATGATGGTCAACACAAATGTTCAAAGAATGCAATCCCAGAAGAGAAGATCATCATCGAGGACTTGTCTGCAAACACAGTACGTTTAGTATGCATATATTTTTTTTTAAATTAACACAAGAGGTGAAACTTTGTTTTATGACCATTTATGCGCTTCTTGACCTTGTAATTCATTAAACAACATACAAGGTCCAAATTCAAACTCAGGATCTTTAGGTTATCATGAGGAAGTCCTGACTGCTTGAGCAAGGCCATTTGCAACTACTCATAGACTTTATTCCGATATTTGTTAGCATCAGGGAAGTGTTTGGACATGTGCTTAAGTTATACCGAATAATCAGAATAAAATATTCAACTGTAGAAAGAATGGGCGCTAGAAAATGGCATTCTTTTGAAGTAGTAATTATAAGAGATTTCGATGTTGAAATTTTGAATATTTGGCACTTTTATCTAATTTTAGAAATGAGTATAGATAAAATGACCAGATAATGACAATTCTGTGTAAAAGGTAAAGATAATTTAATTAAAATTGGAAACAAGAGTCTGTCATATTAGGTTGAAAGAAGAGGTTAAAAGAAGGGGTAGATAATTTAATTTATTTTCCATACGATCATTAGTTTACTTTTGTTGCTGTTGGTATGATACTTATAATTTGACTCCTACATAATCAGATAATCAGTTTCAAATCCAAGCACCGTCTAGATATACAAACATCTTCTATATTCTCTGTTTTTTTCTCTTGGTGTTACCACCTATAAATAAGAAAATCTTAAGACACTGACTTCCTTTCCTTCAACAGAAAATCTCTGTTTCCAAGAAAGATGCTGAATCTCCCTCTAAGCAGGAGGACATCAAAGAACCCAATCTCCCTCCAGTTCTAGAAGTAAGTTTCTTAAACGTTGAACTAATGTTCTTTTCTAAATCAAACTATCGCAGTAACTTTCCTCGGAATTGATTTCTAGGCTTCGGTGAAAAACCACCATCAAACCACCAATGAGAAAAATGACCATGCACCAATGGTTGACAAGGCTGTAAATCATTCTAAACCAATACAAAAGTTATCCATTGCTAAGGAAACTGATTATTATCCCATCAAAGAAGCTTACAAACCTACTTCCAGTCCTGATGGGCTTGGCAACCACATACTTTCAGGTATGATGACTTTAGTCATGGGAGTTATGACCATGGTTCGCATGACAAACAACATGCCCAAAAGACTTGCAGATGCCACACTCTACTCAAGTGGCATCCATCATGATGATGGTGATGATATGCTCAAAAAAACATTGCAAAGAGCTTATAAGGTGCAACCATCTGCTGTCTCAACTGCTGAGTATCTTTCCATGATGAAAAGGATGGGGGATTTGGAGGAAAAGGTTATTGCTCTCGATAACCGACCCTTGGAGATGCCTGCTGAGAAAGAAGATATCCTTAATAAGGCGTTGTCTCGTGTCGAACAACTTGAAATTGAGCTTGCTGCCACCAAGAAGGTATTTCAAACACCTAAAATCTCTTACAACTGGAAAAGAATTGTTCTTGACTTAACAAAGCCTAGGGCGCGTCGGGCGGTTGGGTAATAGGTCAAGATAGGTTGAGACCAAAATGGATCGTTTTTTATACCGGTTATATGGGGTTGGGTTGACCCGCTAGCCTTTTCTGTTCATGTTTAGAGTTTCTTTTAATAAATAATGAATTTGTTAGTTAGGATTCCCAAATAAATATAGTTACAGTAATAACGTAAAATTGCTGAATAAAACGAATTAGGAGGTTGTATACATTAAAAATAGACTTTGGGCGACTTTCAACCCATTTAACCTGTTCATTTTCAACCTATTTTCTTGATTTGATCCATTTGAGATAAAACACCACCCGAGTCGATTTATTAGTCCTCCAAACAGAAACTGTACAAATAGGTACCCAACTTATGTCCAATTACCATTTTAGTTGCCAATATTGTTTATGTTAATTAAAGGTATTTAACTTACAACTTTGACCAAAATGATGATTTTCTTTTCCTTTTTAGTATGTAACCAGTCACATGAATTGCCAACTCTGATCACATGAATAAAAGTAGATTAAGTGTTACTGATTATCTTTCTAATTTTTTTTTACCGCAATGCAGTCTCTTGAGGAATCTCTTTCTCAACAACAGGAGTTCATGGCATACCTTGAGAAAAAGAAGAAGAAAAAGAAGCGGTTTTTCCGTTTCTGAACATATTACAGGAAGATAAAGGATGTTGATTTTTGATCCCCCTATCTAATTGTGAAGGTTTGGTTTTATGTAAGATTAATTTCTAATTCCTTGTGTGTACTGATTTGAATGAAGTTTGAGAATGTTTGTATGTATTAGACTGCTAAAGAGGGGAGGGAAATAACATAAATGCTGCTTGAGAGTTATATATAGCTACATCTGTGTTTCTAGTTGTTCTGAACCTTGAACCTGGATGTAGTTTAAGCAGTAAGAAACAAACGTTCAAACCATGCATTAGTGCATTCTATAATCAGTTTCCAGATTGATTGATTAAACTAGATTCGGCCTGAAAACTAAAGCAAGAATATTTTCATCAGTTTTGCGTCAGAGTTAATTACATACCAGTGTGTGTGTAGATGGAGATATATATGGGTTTAAAGGTCGGCGAAATTTGGTTTCAACATTGCCAGAAAAGAAGGTTGTGGTCGGAAAAGGTTGAAGTCAGTCGGTCTATAGAAGGTTATCATGTCGAATACAATGAAAAGTTTTCCAAGTTTGTTGTATTAATAAAAAAAATGGTATTTTGGTTATAAACCAAGATGATTTAGGCAAAGATGGTTGTATTTTGGTGACTACTTTACACTAATAAATAATGATGGGGATCATATGAACTTGAAACTTATTGCTTATATCTTTATATATATATATGTGTGTGTGTGTAGGATTAGGATTTTTTTTTGTTTAACCATTCACACTGTGTTTTAGAGTTTTATTTTGCAAAGAAAAGAAAGGATCTGTAAGAAAGAGATAAGAAATTAAAAAGATTTGTGTTTCTAAATTTTCTTAAAGAGCGAAGAGAATTGATTTGGAACGAAAATTTTTATTAATTTTCTCTCCAAAACTTTCCTTCCAAAAAGGGGATGATTTGGGCAGAAAGGAAAGTAAACGTTTTATAATTTTTTATTAGTTACTAAATTACCTATAATGAAAACTAATAATTTTAGAAAATAAGAGTATTATTGTAATATAACTTTTTTTCCTTGCTCTCTCACTAATGAACACAAAATAAAAACAATATTCTTTCTCTTCTCTTCTCTCCTTTTTTTTCTTTCAAACTTAGAAACACGAAAAACTAAAACTATTATCATTTCTCTTCTTAATTTTTTTTCTGTTCTTTTTCTTCATATTTGAAAGGAGGTGATTTGTCATACAAAAAAACTCTTGTTTAGACAATTATACCTTTAAACATGTAAATAAATAAATAAATAAACTTTGTTAATCATATACACAAATGGTAGTCCATTGGGTTTAATAACATGACTGATAAAAATACCATAATAACTATATGGCTAGTTAATTATAGCCTTGTAGGATCGTATACAATAAAGCTGACAACAATTAATTAATAATATATATTATTTCGATCAAATAAAAGAGAGAAAAGAGCTTTTTGGTTTTGGGCGATGAGTCCAACTAATTAATATAATAACAATAATAATAATAATAATAATAATTTTTTATTTGAGCCTAGAGCTCGTTTAGTCAACAAATCTATATATATATTAAAAGAAAACCATTTGTGTGAAAGTTTTCTTAAATAATTTTCAATTAATCAATAGAAATCTTTTAT
>JAUEJL010005063.1:0-10287 GCA_032274825.1 Drosophyllum lusitanicum | reverse complement strand
GGTGTAAATGGTCAGTGAAAGGAGCTACTGATTTTCTGGTAATGCCAATTGCTGGTTTTGAATGAGTTCTAGGGATACAATAGCCGGCCTCCATAGGGTCATAAAACGTAACTTCGGGACAAACTTGCATTAGAATTCATGGTTGAAGGGAATCGAAAAAATTAGATGGAAAAAGGGTCAAAGAGTCGGCCTTCGACAAGAAATGACAATTGAGCTTAACTTGGAACGAAGAACAAACTTTGGTTGCAAGATTCCCAGACGTGTTCTCAACTATGGTCTTTGAAACTGGAAGACAAGACCTTGGTGCCAAGGAATGATCAACAAAAAGAACATTTCTCGGCATTACTAGAATCTTATGCACATGTGTTTACTGAACCAAAGGGTTTACCTCCTAGAAGAGCCAAGATCATGGAATCACGTTACAACAGGGGAAAAATCCTGTGAACCTCAGGGCTTACAAGTATGGTCCATTCCAAAAGAATGTTACTGAAGAGATGGTTCAAGAAATGTTAACTTTTGGGGTCATTAGACCCGGCCACGCTGGGTTTGCCTTTTCAGTGGTTTAATTCAAGAAAGTTAAACCAGGTAACAATCAAAGATCAGTTTCCAATCCCTATTGTTGAGGAAATAATTGATGAACTTCATGGCAACAAGGTGTTTTAAAAGTTGGATCTCATCAGAGTGAGAGAATGTGATATTAGAAACCCATCTTTCAGAACTCATGAGGGATTATATGAATTTGTGATCATGCCATTTGGCTTCTCTAATGCTGCTTGCCACTTTCCAACATTTCATGAATTCCATTTCTAAGCCTTTTTGAGGAAGCTTCTGCTAGTTTTTTTTTAAAGATATCCTCATATACAGTCAAGGATGGAAGACCATTGACAACATCTTCGGATAGTCCTGCAAACTTTGAGAACCCACTCATTACTTGCAAATTTCATATAAGTGCACCTTTGGCAGCTCCCGAGTTGATTATTTGGGCCGTGTCCTCGGTGCATCAGGGGTACCCTAAAAAAATTGAGGATAAGGAAAACTGGCCTGAACCTACATCCTTAAAGTTGTTTAGGTCCAACAGGGTATTTTAAAAGGTTTGGGCAAAATTATGGCAAGAGCAAGACTGCAAAACCTTTGACTGATTTAAAAAGAACGGAGGATTTCAGTGGGGGACCTATGGATGTGTTTCATTTGCAGAATGTTTGTGAATAAATTGGAATATAAGGCTACATCAGTGTTTAGAACCTTGAAAGACGCGATGACTACAACTCCAATATTAGCCTTGATAAACTTTACAATCCCTTTAGTCATTGAAACTGATGCATGGAGCAGTTTTAATCCAAAATAAACACCCTATTGCTTTAAGGCCTAAAGCACATACACCTAGTTACCTATGAGAAATAATTAATTGACATTGTAGCTGCTATTCAAAGGTGGAAAGGGTACCTGCTAGGTAAACCTTTTGATTCCAAACCTGATCACCAGTCACTAAGGTACATCTTGGAGCAAAAAAGACAGCAATCCCACTCTTCAGAATTGGTTAAGCAGGCTTTTGGGGTTAGAATACACAGTTGTGTACCAAAAGGAAAGTGGGAATTTGGTGGTTGATGCTCTATCCAGACAACCTGCTATTGAATTTGTGATCTCTTGCTTAGCAATGTCTACTCCAGTCACTAACTGGAAGGATCAGATCCAAACCAGTGCACTTATGGATGGCAAACTACAGGCTTTGAGAGATGCAATCAATGAAGGTACAACTGTGAATTCCAAGTGTTCTTTAGACAACGGCTTACTACTAAGAAGCGCAAGTAGTTTGTGGGTGAAGATTTGACCTTAAGAACAGCATTAATCAAGTTCTTTCATGACACTGTTGTGGGAGGTCATTTATGGGTTCATACCACTACAATGAGGATGACTAATGTGATTTACTGAAAAGGGATGCAGTCGCTGATCAGAAATTATGTCAGGGAATGTTATGTGTCAAAGAAGTAAAAACGATGTAGCAGCTTACCCAGGTCTTCTATAGCCTCTGGAGATTCCTAATAAATTATGATTTCATGGAAGGCTTACCAAAATTAAATGGGTACTCGGTCACAAGGGTTATTGTCTTTATTAGACTTAAGCATCCTTACAATGCAGTATCTTTGGCTCAACTGTTCCTGGACAATATATGTCAGCTATATGGAATGCCAGATAAAATCATTTCTCATAGTGATACTCTATTTTTGAGAATTTTTGGAAAGCGCTGTTTAGAGTCTATAATACTTGGTTAGCTTGCTCTACAGCCTATATCCTTAACATGATGGTCAGACTGAGGTTCTAATAGATGTCTTGAAACATATTTGAGGTGTTTTTCCATGAACAAACCCACTACTTGGCTTGATTGGCTATCATTGGCTCACCTAGGGAGGCAGTTGATATAATGCTAATAAAGGGTCAGCTTAAGTGTTTAGTCATGAAGTGTAACAAGTGCAGCTCAGCTGCGGGTCAAGGCGTTGAGAGTTTATTAAACTGAGTTTGTTAATTACTTAAATCGGTCAAGTTAGTTAATTGTATGATGAATAAAAATTAGTCTGTAATGAATTGAAAAGGATATTTGTAACACCCCGCCTTACCATGACACAATATTGTCCGCTTTGCCCCATTGGTATACGGCTTTTTGTTGTAGAAACTCAACGCTAATTTTCTTTTGTAAATGTCCGTTAACTATTAATAGCTTCCAGTTAAGTATTTGGACCAAGTAATTTATGCAATTGTATCCAATATATCTTATGAGAACTTATCAGCTTTAACTGAACTAAGATCATCAAATATAGCTACATTTTGCAGCAAATCATGATTCATGTGTACATGAAAAGTCATTGTAGCCGATAATTGAGCATGGTCTACCCAATGTTCCCAGTTTCCAATTTCAATCAACTGTTGTGTCTTACAGGTCAAATAGATAGATAAAATGCCGAGTTAGTTCATCCAAAAAAAAAAAGTGTTAAAACAGCAATGTTAATACATGTACATTATGGATATAATGAGAATCATAATTGAGCATTTGCAGCTTGAATTTCTTAGAAATTACCCTTTATATACATCACCAAAAGATCCTCTTCCAATGAGCTCCAAGTCACTAAATCGGGATCCAGCTGCCTCCATGATAGCTGCTGCATCTGCCATCTTCACTGAAAGAGTAAATCCCTTCGTTCCTCAAGCAATCATATGCATAACAAAGGCATGGTATCCAGAATTCTTGAATTCCAACTTGGAGTTTGACAATGCTTGTGGGGTGAGTGACTGTTGCTTGAAATCTGAAACACGCATTGAAAAACGAAAAGAAAATATCGCCGTAGCGATCAGCAATAACTTCGTTGCCGCAATTCACGCACCAACCGAGTAAAATCAAACAGTATGAGTAGTATACAATAAGGGTGCAGTTGTAGGAAATGAAATCGTAATGTAGGAAGCAAAAGAGTGGAAGACAGAATCAAGAGAATGATTAGGTAAAGCAAAGTAGAGTAAAATGACAGTGGAGCAATTGGATTCAAAAATCTGCAAAAGAAAAACAAAAATTGAAAGCGAAAGACTACCTTAATCCTGTGGTGCTGAGAGATCAGTTAGGGCTTTGAAACAAACCAAAAATCAAATCAGGGTTAGTGAAATAGAATTAAACAGTGGGGGGTGTGAAATTCAAGGGTTGAAGAAAGGGGATCAAGATTCAAGAAAGAAACAAATGAAAAGTTGTCTGATTCCCCCCCGTAAATATTTGGCAGAATTTCTGTATAAGGCCGTTATTTAGGGTACAATGAAGGATGGTAAAAACACATACCAACTAGGTGCTTTTTGCGGGTGTTTTCTTTTTTTCTTCTTCTTCATCATCATCTTATTATTATTATTATTATTATTATTTTCTTCTCTTTACAAAAAAATATATATGTTGGGTCGTTTCGGATTAATAGAAAAATACAGGAGTTATTACTATAGAAAATGATATATATTTTTAACCGTAGTTAAGTGAGATGTTGTTGCTTGTATATATCATTTAAGTAAGAAGGGTATATTTAACTATTTAAGTGTTTTAATAATTTAAGTAATATTTTTTTGTAATTATTTTAAAAAATATATTATTTTCATTTCTTCAAAAAAAGTGGTTTAACTTTCTTTCTCTTTAAAAAAACATTTTCCTTCAACTCTGGCAGGCGTTTTTCTTGTAGGTGAAAACAATCTCTTGTTTTGTTATATCCCGTGTCTAATTTCAAAAATCGGTGAATATGTAACCTTCATTATGTAATTTTTCAGTCATTCAAAAAAGTTCATTTAAAAACCGTTTTTATTGCGAGAATCAATCTTAGCCGTTCAGTTCCTCTCCTTTAATTGGATTGTCCACTCATTAATTTCTTGCATGCACCTTGCCACACTCTATCCCCCACGATCTTCATTCATGAATTCTATTATCCAAAATGAATGGCTAAGATTGGTTCTCGCACTAATAACAGTTCTCAACTAAACCCTCCCCTATATATATATGAAGTATTCTTCATATACAAAACAAACAATATTTTTTTTGGTTCACAAAAGAATAAAAAACTTTATAATCATATTAAAAGGTGAAAAAAAGATACATGTGGTTTAACCTCCTAAAACAAACACCACCTAAAACTCTTTCTTTTCTTTTTCTTTCTTTTTTTTTCAATTATTTATGCAAGCTCAAAACAGAGCTAAAATGTGAATCAGGTTTTCATCTAGCAGTTTAAGCATGAAAGCAACTCAAGCTAGTTCAAGTCGAGCGTAAGTTAGTTGTTGTTGACTATGCTCGAACCTAGTTGAACTTAAATCTAATAGATAACGTACATTTGTGTATATTTGTAATTAGTATACTTTCTTGTATTTATCTTTTGAGGGTGTATTTTGTAAATTATTTTTCTATATAATGATCTCTAATGCTACCACTAATTGTGTGGTTAGCCTTTCATCTCCTATCATGGTATCAGATGCCATATTCCCTCTCTTCCATCCATAACTTCTGCCTCTTCCTTCTCCCCTCCATCCGTTGTTTTTCTTCTTCGTCTCCTTCTTTCCCATGGCTTCATCTTCCAGCACTGAATCCAATCTATCAATGAGCACCCTCCTCCACCTTGTAACCAATCGGTTAACGTCCTCAAATTACCTCCTCTGGCGAAACCAAATTCGTCCCGTCTTAGCATATTAGAACCTCTTGAATCACGTTGAAGCTCTACCAGAAATACCATCACCAGAAATCACAGTCAATGAAAAATCATCACCTAATCCGGCATACTTGACGTGGGTTCAAAATGATCAACGGGCTGTAATCATCCTCCAAGCTTTTTTGTCTGAAGAAGCATCGGCTGAGGTCGTCGGCTTAAGCACAGCAAAACAAATATGGGATTCTCTGGAATCTGCTTATAGTGGTGCTTCAATCGAGCGTGTCCAAAACTTACGTGACAAACTTCGGTTGTTAACTAAGGGTTCCTCCACTGTTACGGAATTCGGACGCACTTTCAAAAATGTTTGTGATCAACTTGCTGCCATAGGACACCCTATTGACGAAGCCGATAAAACTCATTGGTTTCTTTGTGGTCTTGGCCTCTCGTTTGAAAATTTATCTACCGCAGTTCGTACCGCTCGCAACATTCGACCATTTCGTGATCTTATTGCTCAGGCTGAAAGTCATGAACTGTTTTTACAGTCTTTACATGGCACAAATCCTCCTGCTGTGGCTTTTTCTGCTACTACCAGACCTCCTGCAGCCATCAGAGGCCGTGGTCAGCGCTCAGGGCGCAACAGTGGCTCGTTTGGTGGTCGGAACAGTGGGTCCTCTGGTGGTCGTGGTCGAGGCAGGCGACCTCCTCATTGTCAACTTTGCCGGACCAACGGTCATTTCGCTAACAGTTGCCCACAATTGTCTACATATGCCTCTCAAGCTTGCGGTGATGATAGGGGTTTATCATCCGCCTTTAATGCTCAATGTCATATCCCGGATACTCCTGATTGGTATATGGACTCGGGTGCTACCGATCATATGAGTTCCTCATCCGCTGCGGTCTCTAAACCGATGACATACACAGGTCAATCTAAAGTATTTTTTGGCAATGGTACTGCTCTTCCAATCTCACATATTGGTTTTTCCTCTGTTAATAATGTTGTTCGTCTCAACGATATATTAGTTGTTCCAAAGCTTACTAAAAATCTCTTATCTATTAGCAAACTAACTCGTGACAACGATGTGGATGTCTTGTTTTCCTATCCTTTGTTTCATATTCAGGATCGAAGCACGAAACGGATTCTCGCTCAAGGTCGGTGTGAAAACGGTCTCTATGTCCTACAACATTCTCAGCATGCTTTTATGGCCTCAAAAGAAGCAAAGTCAAGAGTGTCTTTTGAACTATGGCACTCACGGTTGGGTCATGCCTCCTATGATACCATTTTGTTATTAAAAAATAATGGACTTTTGTTGGTTACATCTGTTTTACCTAAACCAATTATTTGTCAACCTTGTCAGATGGCAAAATCGCACAAATTACCGTTTACTAGTAATAATAAAAGAGCTTTGCATATTTTGGACTTGATTCATTGTGACTTATGGGGACCATCTCTCATCACCTCTAATGATGGTTATAGGTATTATGTGTCGTTTATGGACGATCACTCTCGGTTTGTATGGTTTTATCCTCTCAAAACCAAATCAGGATTTTATGCGGTTTTTGCTAGCTTTCTCAAGTTTGTTTAGAACCAATTCATGTGCAAAGTTAAAGTCTTTCAGAGTGATGGTGGCACGGAATTTCTCAATCATAATGTTCGCACCATTTTGGATAACAATGGTACATTTCATCAGATCTCTTGTCCATACACCCCTCAACAAAATGGACGAATTGAACGAAAGCATAGACATATCATTGAGACAGGCCTCTCCATGCTTTTCATGAGTCATGTTTCGTCCACATATTGGGTTCATGCCTTTAGCACCGCAGTTTATATAATCAATCGTCTACCATCAAAAGTTCTTAATAATGTTTCCCCATTTGAGATTGCTTATGGTCGAGTACCTGTTTATACAAATTTTCGCTCATTTGGGTGTCGTGTTTTTCCGTACTTACACGATCACTCGTCTCATAAGCTTGCGCCTCGCAGTCTCCCGTGTATTTTCCTTGGGTATTGCACCCAATACAAAGGGTACCGATGCCTAGAACCAACCTCCATGCGCATTTACGTCACTCGTCATGCCATTTTTGATGAATTTACCTATCCGCTACGTGGTGATCATGGATCCAATGACATTCGGGACCTTACTGATCATTTCTTTATGGATGATTATCCTACTACCAACCGCCACTTTGCTGCTCCCTTAAAACCCCTGCCAACTGCATCTATTCCAACTGACCATTCACATCATTGCGGTGTTTGTGATGAAGATTTTGACAGAATACCTCCTGCTGTGACACATGATTCTGCTGTCACTCCATCACATCAGGGTCTTAACCATCCTGATACTCAATCGATGGAACAAACACATCCGGCTGCTTCACATATTCCGGATGAGCAATCAACCAACCCACCTCCTGTTGTGGGTGAACATTCAACCACACCTCCTGTTGTGGGTAAACAATCAACCAACCCACCTCCTGTCTCTCGAGTTGGACATTCAATGACAACACGAGCTAAATCTGGCATATTCAAGATAAAACATAGAGCGGATTTTGCACACGTCCAAAATGATAAGCTCTACACAGCTCTTTTTGCAACATCAGATCCTCGAGGCTTCAAAACTGCTGCTAAAAATCCAGTTTGGGTAACAGCAATGAAAGCCGAAATTGATGCTCTATACCGCAATCGTACTTGGTCACTAGTTCCCAGACCTGACAATCGCAATGTTGTTGGTTGTCGTTGGCTTTATCGCACTAAGTATCTTGCTGACGGCTCTATTGAACGACACAAAGCCCGTTTGGTTGCTCAAGGATTTAGTCAAGTCCCGGGGTTAGATTTTTCACACACATTTAGTCCAGTTGTTAAAGCATCTACTGTTCGTGTCGTCTTATCTTTAGCTATGCTTCACAATTGGCCCCTTCACCAATTAGATGTTAACAATGCTTTTCTGCATGGAAAGCTAAATGATTGTGTATACATGGAGCAACCGCCTGGGTTTCTAGATCCTCGACACCCAGATTATGTGTGTAAACTTCATAAAGCAATTTATGGATTAAAGCAAGCTCCTCGTGCTTGGTTTCATCGCTTAAGCTCCTTTCTTGTGCAATCAGGTTTCTCCTGTAGTCGTGCTGGTCCATCTTTATTTGTTTATAAAAAAGGGAGCACCATTCTTTATCTTCTTGTGTATGTTGATGATCTCATCCTTACTGGAAATAGCTCAACTCTCATTAGATCATTCATCACCACCTTACACTCCGAGTTTGCAATAAAAGACTTGGGTCCTCTTAGTTACTTTCTTGGACTTGAGGTTAAATACACCTCTACTGGTTTATTTTTGGGTCAATCTCGTTATGCCAAAGAGATTCTTGAACGGGCTAAACTCCTTGATGCTAAACCTGTCTCCACACCTTTGTCAACCAACACAATGTTCGTTTCGGAGGGTAAACTGTATTCCGACCCTACCCACTACCGGTCTATTGTTGGTGCTCTCCAATATCTCACAATTACTCGACCAGATATTTCTTATGCTGTCAATCAAGTGAGTCAATTCTTGCAAAAACCAACAGTTGATCATTATGCCCATGTCAAAAGGATTCTTCGATACATAAAAGGCACAATTTCACTTGGTCTCAATTTCTCTCGGTCTACCACGTCATCTCTTATTGGTTATTCTGATGCGGATTGGGCCCGGTGCATTGAGACTAGACGTTCCACATATGGTTACTCCATTTTTCTTGGTGGAAATCTTGTCTCTTGGAGCGCAAAGAAACAACCCACCATCTCTCGCTCAAGTTGTGAATCAGAATATCGTGCAATGGCAAACACGGCAGCTGAGATAATATGGATCACTCATCTGCTTAGGGAACTTCATGTATTACCATCCGGTCGTCCTACACTGTTGTGTGATAACAAAAGTGCCTTATTCTTATCTCAAAATCCGGTATCTCACAAACGGGCAAAACATATTGATTTAGACTATCATTTTATTCGCGAGTTAGTAACATCCGGAAAACTTCATACAACTTACATTCCTACCAAGCTTCAGGTGGCTGACATCTTCACAAAAAGCCTCCCAAGACATCAATTTGAATACTTTCGTCAGCTTTTAACATTGGGTCCTCCACCGTTGCGCTTGAGGGGGGATATTAGATAACGTACATTTGTGTATATTTGTAATTAGTATACTTTCTTGTATTTATCTTTTGAGGGTGTATTTTGTAAATTATTTTTCTATATAATGATCTCTAATGCTACCACTAATTGTGTGGTTAGCCTTTCATCTCCTATCAAAATCCAACACAAGCCTTTTACAAGTTTGCAATAACTATTAAGGGTGGTTTTGATGAAATTAGTTAAAGCTGGGATTGGAGCTTATGAATTCTACAATCTACTTTAAAGATGTTTTATTTTAGGGAATTATGAGAAATCATATTTTATATAATCCTTTCAGATTTTTGACACACGACGAGACTTATAACTTGAGATTATAAAAACCAGAATCTCAAACACATATAATCATTCGTAATCTCCTTGCCACACACCCTAAGGTCTAGTTTATTTCATAGAATTCAAAAGAATGGAATTGAATTCCTAAAGAATTAAATTTCTACGGAATAAGATTCTGTATCACGTTTGTTTGTTAAAAATGGAATTGAATTCAATTTCATTTCAATCCTATATTTTGTTTGGTTTGTAAAATTGTCAGAAGACCTGGAATGAAATTATATCAAATAACTAAATAAATAAGATATAAAAATGAAATATCATTATATTTCTTCGAATTCTATAAAATTTCTACAAAATAAACAGGAACTTAAATGTAAATAATGCATCTTCAAAGGGGCTTCTACCAAACGAGAAATTCACTGGTAAACAACTGATTGGGCCGTAAACTAGATGGGCTATGGCAGTATGGGGTTGTACCATTTATTAAAAGAGAAATTTACCAAAGCAGAAGATAACTAATGGTTTCAAATAACCCTCGTTTGTATAAGTTTCAAATATTGCATATTGGTTCCACGCTAACCTTTTTTAGGTTTACTAGTTAAGCGACCCGCGTGTTAACACGGGGATGATATAAGTCAAATTTAAACTTATATAGCTTTAAGGAGTACTAACACGTATAATAAAAATAATTAG